>JAJPUD010022640.1:0-21084 GCA_023553655.1 Myrmecobius fasciatus | reverse complement strand
TATTAAGTTAAAAAGTTTTTGTACAAACAGAATCAATGCAGACAAGATTAGGAGGGAAGCAATAAATTGGGAAATCATCTTTACATTTAAGGGTTCTGATAAAGGTCTCATATCTAAAATATATAGAGAATTGTCTCATATTTATAGAAATTGAAGCCATTCTCCAATCAATAAATGGTCAAAGGATATGAACAAACAATTTTCAGAGGATGAAATTAAAACTATTTCTAGTCATATGAAAAGGTGCTCCAAATCACTATTGATCAGAGAAATGCAAATCAAGACAACCCTGAGGTACCACTTCACACCTGTCAGATTGGCTAAAATGACAGGAAAAGTTAATGATGAATGTTGGAGGGGATGTGGCAGGGCTGAGACACTGATGCATTGTTGGTGGAGCTGTGAACGGATACAGCCATTCTGGAGAACAATTTGGAGCTACGCTCAAGAAGTTATCAAACTGTGCATACCCTTTGATCCAGCAGCATTTCTATTGGGCTTATATCCCAGAGAAATCATAAAGGAAGGAAAGGGCCCCACATGTGCAAGAATGTTTGTGGCAGCCCTTTTTGTAGTGGCTAGAAACTGGAAATTGAATAGATGCCCTTCAATTGGAGAATGGCTGAATAAATTATGGTATATGAATATTATGGAATATTATTGTTCTGTAAGAAATGACCAGCAAGATGATTTCAGAGAGGCTTGGAAAGACTTACATGAACTGATGCTGAGTGAAATGAGCAGAACCAGGAGATCATTATACATGGCAACAACAGTACTATATGATGATCAATTCTGATGGACATGGCTCTCTTCAACAATGAAATGTTTCAAATCACCTCCAATTGTTCACTGAAGAAAGCCATATACACCCAGAGAGAGGGATGCGAAATGTGGACCACAACATAACATTCTCATACTCCTTGATTGATGTTTGCTTACATTGTGTTTCCTTTACCTGATATATCTTTTGTGTAGATAAGATATTTCTTGCACAACAATGATAAGTTTCGAAATATGTATACATATATTCGATTTGCCAATATTTTAATATAATTAACAGGTAGTGGATATCCTGCCATCTAGGGGAGGGTGGGGTGTTGGGGGGAAAATTTGTAACAGAAAGCTATGTAAGGGTTATTGTTGAAGAATTACCCACACATATGTTATGCAAATAAAATAAAAAAAATGTCAAAAAAAAGAAACTACTTAAGCAGATTCTAAACTTTATGAAGACAAGTAGAACTCTGTGTGTACCTTATATCAGGGATCCTTAAACCTTTTCTACTCAGGACACTTTATCAAATCTGGGAAACTTTTATTCAAACCTAGATATATACAAAATAACTATACAAATAAAACATTTATTGATGACAAATCAAAAAGATAACACTATTAAAGATGAAAGCAAATTTATGTACTAATGTTATAAATGTGCTTGTTTCTTTTTCCATACAGAATTAAGTCTTGGAGGAATACTGATACCTTTTTACTGTTTTAGTGTTGTAAAATTTTCCTAACCCCCAAATTCAGTTATATGAACCCATATGGGATAGCTTCCCACACTTTAAGACGTGTTTGTGTATACTAACTACCATATACTAAACATAAGGAAACTGTTCCATAAATAAACAGTAAGTTAATAAATTAAGATGTTCAATAAATGAACTTCATTATGATGTCACCATCATCCTTCTAATTACTTAGGTGGTTGGTTTCCTCAGTGATTATCTTACCTGTTCTGTTTTTCTTTCTCTTCATCCAATCAATTATCATATTTCAGTGCTTATTTGATCACCATCCTAGTCTAGGCCCTTAAAAATCACCTATTTCCTGGATAATAATAAGTTAAAATATAATAGGATTCTTCCTTGCCCATGTTTCTCTTCTTTAAAAATCAGATTTCTATGTAGCTACCAAATAATCTTCCAAAAGCATAAGTTTGACCAGAACAGTTCTTAAAAAAAAAAAAAAAAAAAAAAAAAAAAAAAACTTCACTGGTTCCATTTTGTCTATGTGGAGAATATTAAAAATTCTGCTACATCTGATAATTTGGTTCCATCCCCCTTTTAAGAAATTTCATATTATCCTCCTTCATATACTCTACTTTCCAATCCAAGTGGCTCCCAAGTTCCACAATTTGACATTTTTTCTCCAAGACTATACCTGCACCTAGCCTGCCCATTCATATGTCCTTCACCTGTATCTCCACATTTATCTCACTTCAGATTTCAATTCATATGCTAATTCCTACTGGAATTGTTTACTGAACTCTGTGCCCACTTAAATATCATTTACCTAAATTTTTACTTATCTGCTTCCACCAGTAAAACAGAAAATGCTTGAAAGTACACACCATTTTAGTACTACCCTATTACCTTACACAATTAAATTGATGCTTTTTGCCTTTAAAAACATAAACTCATATAGCTTGAAACTTATTTATCAATAGGCCATTCATATAATAGCCATTCATATAATTGACTTTTTCTCTTTTCTTGCTCTGTCTCTTTTAATGGATTATTTTTTCCTCATTAGGGGAAAAAACACACCACATAGCAAAGGTTACATTTAATTCCTCTTATCTTTTCATAATTATCACTTTATGTAATTATATTTTGCTTACTTTTCTTTGATATCCTGAAAAGTATGTTATTTCATTGGTATGGATGGTCCACAGACACAGGTCATTACCCTGAAGATTTATTATCACTTCTCTCCACCTCTTAAAAATAAAATAAAATAAAACAAATTACCCCTTAAAAATAAAACAAAACAAAACACATCACTTGAAGGGTAAATTTCAGGAGATAAGTCTTTTTGCCTTTATCCACATTGATCTTTAAACAATGTACATAAAATTCCTGTCATTGGTGTTTCAAGAACTAAGCTCTGTCAGTTCTTGTTCTCTGATGGTCAAACTTCTCAAGAAGCCAGATTTATCACAATATCTCATGAAACAAATAGCAGCATCTTGCTAAACAATGTTTATTTGTAAGTCTTTTATTTCATCTTGATGTCCCTTTATGGAAAACCAAATTTTAGTAAAGACTATTCCGTCTTTCAACTATGGGAATAGTTTTGGAGCTGCATATAATCTAGATGAGTTTCAGTTTGAAGGTCAAATTTTAGAAAGGATAAAGAAAAAATATATCAAGGATGTTACATTCCCACAAGTCATAAATGCTATTTTTGACACATTATATGATTTCTATCAGTTTTGAAAGTAATCATTCACTCACTTGTCAAGCAATAATAGAGCATGTTGAAAATTTAAAAAAAAACATTCTGACTTAACTGTTATAAATTAATATAACATGACTTTATGTATGTCAATGAGTTAGCAACCCCCCAAAAAGAAGAAAAATGGAAAGAAAGAAGTTGCCCATGGCTAATATGAGTGCTGTCATTGGACATGGTGTTAACACCTCATTGAACTGAATAGGTTAGGGCAAGGCTCAGTTCACTCCATTGCCACTGTTATTCAGCTGGACATGAATTTTATTAAAATTATTTTTAGAGCATGTTGCAGTGTACATCAATGAAATATTTTCTACTCTATTCCCCACTCTTCACATTTTCTCAACCCCCTTCCTGCCCTATACCATATGAATTATCTCTTGGCAAATTTAGAATAACACCCATTTTTTGAGAGAAGATGAAATTTTCTCCTTTTCCCATTATTGTTTTTCAAAGCACGTAATTATCACAGATTCTTCTGGGTTTCTAAATAAATTTTGTATTTCCTTGGGCTCCACAGGTATATTTTCTATCTTAATTATTAATGATAATGTGAAGACTGGTACTATGATATAGAAAACAAAAGGTTAACCTTAGGCTCAGATTGATTTTCATCTCTTTTACTCCTACATTGAATATATACATTTTGACCATATATAAATTAATTCTTTATTTTTTTAGGAAACTGTTTAAGAATGATATAGATAGATATCAATAAAACTTCAGACACTTATCTGCACTGGTGGAGAAATTTTCTATATTAGATTCCATATTTTATATTTCCATGTTAGATTATATATTCCCTATACTGACATCACAAAAGATGAATGAGATACTGGTACAAGTCTTCTCAAAACACTAGAAGGTAGGAGAAGGAACTTGTCCCAGTGAGCCATCTATCTGGTAACTTCCTGGTTTACTTGATTATTCCTGAGTATTATTAAATTGATTATTTAAATTGTCCTTGCTAATTAGATGCATGGAAGTTGTTTCTATATTTCCTAAGGATATGAAAGTGTATTTTTTCTCAATTCAGCATGCAGGAACAAATTCCTGTTTTAACATAATGTAGTTATATTTCTGAATTATACCAGCATCAAAGAATCATGCCCTGGCAAAACAAACAAACAAACAAACAAACAACCACCACAACAACCAAGAAACCCACTATACTTTAGAATACATATATGTAGTTTTTTGTCTGAATAACTTAGTATGTCTTCAAATGAATGATTTGAGGAAGAAAAATCATACATTATTGAACTGAAATAGTTAATGGCAAAAAGCATTTCCACAACAGTCTTCTGAATGCTCTTTCTCTGCAATGCTGGGATACATTTGAGCCTACAATTTCAAACTATTCTATCAGTAGGGCTTTCAAAGTCACCCAGCCTCCTATCTCTGGCCCCCAAGCAGTAATAACTATTGTCCCTCCCATTTTGTAAATGGTAAAAGATGACCACAATTACTCAGCAAGTCACAGAGCCATCTTAGAAACTAAAATAGAACCCATAAGTCTTGATTACCAGTTTGTTATGCTAACCATTCACCCAATAGGCACTAAGCCATCTAGCTTTCTATTGCAGGAAAAATGCAATCAAATTGAACCATTGTCAGTTCATGAGAAGGGTTTTTTTCTTTTCCAGTTTCTCAGAAAAGCTTCAGAACAATAGAGCTTAAGGAAAAAAAAACTCTCAAAAACCACAAAACAGTAACTAGTACAGCTTCTCTGGGCATAAGGCTATGTTTCAAAGCATGTGTAAATGGAGATAAACAGAGAGTGAGGTAATGATATATTTCTCTGTCAGAGAAAAGCAAAGAAATGTAGCCAGTGCAAGCTCTCTCAGATTTGCAGCAAAGTATGTTTTTACAAATAGTCAGCATTTGGATTTTTCAAGTCATGGGCAAATTCTCATCTCCATCCCCTCTCCTTTCCAGTAATATTTCAACAGAAATTCAAAGGTAAAAGGGAGCTGTCATCTATCTTCTCTCAATTTCAATACCTAACTTTCCTGTATTGACAAAAGATGGAGCAAACTAGAAAGTGCATTTGCAATTAACAGGACTCACAAACAAATGAACTCCTAGAAGCTGATCTCAGTAGTGGCAACAGCAACAGTGACACCTACAGCAGCAGTAATTGAAAAAAAAAGAAGCTATTTCCCATTTCTGTGAGTAAGAAGAAAAGAAAATATTTTCATTCTTCCAATTCTTCTGGAATAAATAAATCGAGGAAAGTGTGTTGCTGAAATGCCTATATCTATAAAGGTTTTTTTTTTTAATAGCTCATTAGAAAATACACTCAAACTAGCTAAGCCCTTAATTTGAAAAAAAATTCCCTGAACTTGGTAAAAAAATCAGTCACATGTATCTCAGAGAAATAGTAGTAACAATTACTCAAAACAAAATGGCACACTGCTTACATCAGAGCCTTTTTGAACCTGTCATATTTTATTTTATAGAAATAAAGATGTAAAATTCTTAGTAGCAATGAGAAAATACTAGTTGGAAAGGGAAAGGGATGAGAATGGCTTTCTCAGATGACATTTGAAATAGCTGGTGAGTCACTGAGGCAGAAGGAGAAGAGAAGACTGTTCCGACATGATGAGATTCAGAGAAGGTGTTACCATCAATAGATGAAGCAAGTTTTAGCGAGATGGAAGAAGCAGGCTGGCAACAGACAGAGCCACAGGCTGTGTGACATTCTGGAACAAATGAGCAGTGCATGCTGTTGAGTAAGAAATGATTCAAGGAGAAATGAACTACTTTCTCAAGACACTTTATTGAAAATGAAGGTTGGGGAAGCAAGCAAAATAGGTCACGTCTACACAAAATCAACTGCGGAGAGAAAAGAAAAAGGGTCCAATTGCTTCTGAAGCATATAACTAAGTGTTTTACAATTAGTCAGATTTCTAGCTGAATTATTAAAGGTATTAATTTTGGGCTTTTATATCAGGAAAATAAAAGTTTCCTCCTGACAGGATTATTTAATTTTTGTTTTTTATCCCCACCAGGGAGCAGAGGACTTGGAATACAGTAAGTGTTTAGCAAATTGTGGATGATTTAGAATTGAAAGTTCTACAGCTGGATTTATAGAGCAGCTGGATTAAGTTGGAACTAGTACAAGGATTTGATCTAATTACCCTATTTTATCCACACAATATCAATCAATTATCACATGGTAATAATTCAGAATTTTCAATATCCCAGTTTGTGGGAAAGCTGATGGACTTGAATCAAAACATTTGCCAGTACAGGCAAAACTGTTCAGCACTTCCCTTAATCCCACCCCATTCCCATCTGAGGATAATCTCCAAAATTTTGTGTTTTAAAATATAAAAATTTCCCAATATAATACTTGATAATTTTAGCCACTTTAAAGTTTGCAAAATATTTTTCCTAAATTTTTTCAACAGTGCCTTTCAACAACCTTTTGAGAAAGTAATTATAAACTTAATTCTTCCTTCTTTATCAATGAAGAAACACAGGCAAAAACAATTTAAATTATTTGTTCAATGTGATAGTCTTCATAAAAAATGTTTTCCATCTCCCATCACTATGCTTTTGCACAGGCTGATGCTCTATCCCAGGAATGCATTATTACCTCATCTCTTCCTATTATAAACTATTATTTCCTTTAAAGCTCAGTTCAAGTGGGAGGGTTTCTTAATAATAATACAAGGAGCAAATTGGTATTCCTTCCCCAAAAATTATCTTGTATTTATTTGTACATAATACTATATGCTGAAATGTATCTAAATGCAATTTTCCCTGCTTCATGTAGACAGAGAGCTGGACAGAGCTGTTTCTTTTCTAGTCCTGTGTTCCCAGGACCTATAAAGGTGACTATCTCTTAATAAATAATTACTAAATAGTTGTTTGATCAATTATTTGACTAGTAAATATCATAAGTGGGATTTAAATCCATGTCTTCTCAATTTTGGATCCATCCCTGGATATATCCCTGTGTTCATAATACTACATTATATTCGGGTACAAATAGGGCATCAATTAAAAAAAATAGAAACTTTTATTTAAACTTTTCTCAATAGTTTTTACAGCAAAGTGTGTAGGAAGGAGCATGCTCAATAAAGAGTAAATCACTTTGATGATAATTTAGTTCCTCTTAATTATAAAGAGATTTTAGGACTTTTTTTTTTCTTTCTATTGTTAATGAATATTTTTGCTGCCTCACAAATCTTAATTTAGTTTTTATTTTTTCTATTGACTCACCACTACCTTATCCTTGTATTTCTGTATTGTATTGTATTGTATTCCTTGTATTGTATAAAACTCAGTTGTTAAATATCTTGTAGAATGAAAACATGGTCCCACTGAAGTACCAAGTTGCTGTACATTTTCCTCTAAGTAAAACCTTTTAAGCATTCTTTGTAAGAAGGTAATAAAGAAATGTCAGTTAAAATTAAGATCTGTTAAATAACAATCCTTATTAAACAATAAGAATTCATAAGTGTATTGCAGGACGTATAAGCAGGCATGTTTCATGGAAACACTGATACTTGTATTTTTGTTTTCAATGCAGGACAAGAAAATTAGTTTAATGTCACCAGGATACATTCCCATAATAAAAAAGTGTTTTTTAAAAGTATATGATTTTACATAAAATGTTTGCTTATTTGAACGGTTCTCACCACTGGAAGCATATGGAACAGTTATTTGTACCTGTGTAGCAATAGGTCAATCATAACCCCTCTGAGCCTTAGTTTCCTTATTTATTCAATAAAGAACTTATCTCAATGTAATCTAATTTCCTTTGTAACTCTAAGCATATGGTTCTCTTTTCCATATATTTCTTCACTGAATCTATAGGGTGTTACCTGCAATTCTCACAATACACATTCAGGAAAAAAACTAATTCTTATTATAGCCATATCAATCAATATCGTCCTTATTCTCCATATTTATTTCATCACATCTCTATGAGAAGGTAGGTATAATGGATAATATTCTACATCCTTTCTCCTCTGAAATCATAATTCAATCATGAGGTCTTTCAAAATTGTTATAATCAAACCATTTTCTTAGTTCTGCTGACGTTATTCTGTACCAGTCCATACAAGTGTTCCAAGGTTTCTCATAAATTCTGCCTTTCATCATTTCTTACAATAAAATGACATAACATTTTATCAATATACCATAATTTCTTCAGCATAAGTTCTAGATTGTTTTCCAGAATGATTGTTCCAATTCAAAATTCCAACAATTCATTGATATTCTTATTTCTCAAAGCTCTATCATCTTTCATTTTTGCCAACTTTTTCAATTTGATTGAAATGAGATAGAACTTCAAAGTTGCTATGTTTTGCATTTATCTTATTATTCATAATTTGGAATATTTTCCCATGTTGCTAGTGATTTCCCTATTGCTAGGCTTTTGGATCTCAAGAAAGGGAATTAGATTAGATTTCTAAAGGTAACATCTTATAATATATGATTGCAATGGTCTCATGATCTTTGATATTGTTTCTGATGGAAATATGCATCCAAAATAGTATGCATCATGTGTTATTTTTTTCTGGATCATATTTGGTGAGGAAAAAAGAGAACGAGAGTAATTTAATAACTTATTTATAATTAACTCAGGTATATAAATGTGTGCATCTCCCAAGTGTTTAATACAAATGAATATTTAAAGAATAATGAAAGTAATCAACAAATGACAAACTCAAAGTCATTGTGAGAAATGCCATTGCTTGTACTTTCTTATATTTCAGAGCAATGTTGAATATGGAATCCCCAAAGTACCAATTTTCCCAGTCTTGTGTTCCACATAGAAACTCACAAATTATATGCAAAAATTTTTGCTATGCTGTGCCTTCACACTCCCAAATGGATACTGAACAGTATTAACCAAAGCATGGTGATTGTATAGCAATTTAAAAGTCAATGTAATTAATTCATAAGGAATATGGAGAGATTAATTAATTTGAATAATAAAAGTGCATGTCCATATTGCAATTTAAAAATGAATATTCAGAATGATTAAGTGGAGCCTGAATATCTTACATTATTTTTATATAATTACTTTCTGAAACCTAAAGGGAATACAACTTAAAACAATTTCTAACTAGCCTGCTTCAATGGCTTGGTCAAAAGTCACTAAGGAATTTCTTATTGTATTTCTATCTCTTTCAATGACTCCTGGCAAGAAACATTAGTCTCCCAGAAATTCTCTTCTTGGAAAATACATTTTCATTATGAGAAACATTAGAAGATAATGAAAGAATCAAATGCTATTTCACAGACTGGAAGTTATAAGTGGAGACAGACTTTAACCTTTACATTAAAAGGATAATTACTAATGATTTTTTTATTGTTGAATGAGGACTTATGAAAATGAACCACTTGGGAGTGAAATTACATATTTAATATGATAAATTGATTTGATCTGCTTTTTTTAAAGCAAAGACAAGAAAGAGTTACAGTTACCTATTGCTTTTTAAGTAAAACACCAGTTTAAAGGAAAGAAAATGTCAGATTATGTTGGAGAAACAAATATAAAGACTTTCTGTTTTTAAGTGCAATAAAATAAAGATTGAAAGTCATTTCTGTTTTTAAAAAATTAAGAAATAACAATTTTTATTTCCTCTCAGCAGGTGTCTGTCCCATATAGTTGTCTTTTCCACTTTCTATCTGATATAAATTATTTAATATAACTTACTTATTACTTACATTTTAAGCTAAAATTGACAGCAAAGTAGAAAATTGCCATGTATTTCAGCTAATCCAAATACTACAGAAAATAGAATCTATACTGTAGGAAGAATAGTAGAATTCAAAAGGAATTCATAGGAAACACTGTTTAGGGGAAGATGAAGTAGGTGCAAAGAGCAATAGGTTTTGAGTTTGGAAGACCAAAGTTTAATTCTTTCTTCAGATATTTCCTAACTGTAATTTTGAACAAGTCAACTAAGCTCTCTGTGCTTGTTCCTTCATGTTTAAAATGAGGAACTTGTATGTAACAGTCCCTTAGATCCCTTTCAATACCAAATCTATGAGCTATAATTCTTAGAGACGGAAATAAAAACCCATAATATTATCCGAGTAGTAGCATTATATTAAAAAAGTATCTGCATATAAGAAAATCTACAATTTCAGTGAAGAATCACAGTAGGTAACATTTAGGAAAAGGTGCTGTTAAGGAAGATACAGAAACAGGATTGCCTTGAGAGCATAATAAAGAACAGCTAATCAGATGGAGAAAGTTGATGAGGAATTTAGGGATCATGTTACAAATCTAGCTTATGAGAATATCATATAAGTGATTCGAGGAGAGGGATTTGCAAATATTTTAGCCTCTGTTAGAGCTTTCTTTCTACAGAATTAGAGTGGCTTCTAAGCTCTTGAATGAAGGAAGGAATTAAAATCATTTTTAAAAAGTACTAAATAGCTTAGAAAACTATGCATATAAAAACAAGTTAGCATAGTCTTTGGCTTTGAGGCTCTTTCATTGTAAAAGGAGGAAACATTCTGTATAGGGTACTGGTGGACAGAAAGAGCTATTTTGTTTTGAAAAAGTATAGCAGAAAAAAAGAAAATAACTCACATGTTTTAAAATATTTATAGCAGCTCTCTTTGTGGTGGCAAAGCAATGGAAATTGTGGGGATGCCTGTCACTTGGGGAATGACTTAACAAGGTATGTTACAGTATTATAAAGAAATTATTGTTATGGTTGTTGTTCTTCATTATGCAAATGAATTGCATTTCAGTGAGATAGTGCTGGGCAAGGTCACCTGCCTCACTTTCCCCTTCAGATCCATCTGCTCCAGTAGCCAGATATAGATCAGGAAAACAGAAGATGGCCATGGATAAAATGGGAGACCTTGGCCTTTTAAAGCTAAAGGCCTTCTATAAGTCTCAACTAAGGCAGCACCCATTCAGTGATTAAGCCTAGGTAGTAAGTGAGGAAAAGAATTTCCTCTTTCACCTTGTCCAAAAAATCTAAACAAATAAATGTTGAAGGGGAAGACCTTCAGGGTTTCTGTCCAAAGCAGAAATGACTGTATAATGAAATACCATTGTGCTAAAAGAAATAAGTTCATTGATTTAAGAAAAAAAATTGTATTGATTTGCTTGAAAAAATGAAGAGTGAAATGAGCAAAATCAAGAGATCATTGTATCTATTTCCAGAGCAATAGTGTTTTAAGAACAACTTTCAACAACTAAGTCATTTTGACTATTATAAATACCCAAAGTAAATATAAAAGTTGTATGAGGAAGATATTATCTTTATCCAGAGAATGTGTGTGTATGATATCTAATGACAGTGTGAGGGTAGAAGGAAAGAAGCTATCTAAACCCTTCAATCCACAGTGAATCTTCATCTGCAAAATGGAATGAGTAATAAAGCACTTTACCTCACAGGAGTTTTGTAAAGATCACATGACATTCTGTATGTAAAGTACTTTGTGAAATGTATGTCACTTAATCCTTTCTGTGTTTTAGTCAAACTTGACAAAGCTGTTATCTGTTGTCATTGTTCTCTCATCTTCATTATATAGAATAAGGATATCAGGACTTACTAGATAGCAGATGTCTGTGTCTACTGTGTGGAGATAACATTATTGCATCTGATCAAAACTGGTATAACTCCACTAGTAATTTCAGGCACAAGGGAAAGAGAAGTGATGTCCAACAACAAGTACTAAGTTCAAACATTAATGCATTTCTCTAGGCACTAACATTTTTGTCTAAGTCACAAAGAATAGCAGCAACAACAGCAGCTGACTCATTGATGAAGTAGAGTGCATTGAAAGCAGCACTAGCTCCATCATATTTGGTGGCCTGACATTGAAAATTGTTGAAGAAGGCTAGTACTGAAAGGGCATTTGTAAAAGTCTTCCAAAAATAATATCTGATGACTTCTTTCATCTTGGTAAAGTCCATAGAAGATACTGCTTTTGGACAGAAATATTTGACCTCCTTTTGTACTGCACTTGGATCTTGGTCTGCCTATGCCATTCATCACCATGAAAAGTCAATGCTTCATGTTTAACTATAAAATATCATTTCATATCTTGGAACCATCAGCTCTCTGGCATCAAAGACTATTGAGGGATAAAGTGTTCATTGAAATTGGATTTTTTCCTGCATCCCTGATTGTAAGGTCTGCATCAGTAAAGGTTGCATATCTTGGATGATCCTGTTTTCCTGATCATTAGCAATGATCTCTACTTCCCCATACTGGAAGATTTTCACACAGGAGTTAGAGGTGTCAAGATCTATTTCATCAGCATATCTCTTTGATACAGTTACTTTGGTATCAGAGATCATAGTGTCTATAGTGGAGTAAAAAGTGCTGGTATTGCATGGAATAGATCTTTAATGATTCTTAAATCATGATTTTTCAAGTACTTGTTTTTCCATGATATATGTATATATCCTTCTATATTTTAAGCTTTGACTTTGTTTTAAAGTTTTTTTAAAGCTCATCGAGTCATTATTTTGTACTTGCTCAAATCTATTTTTAAAATTTATTTTCTTCAGGGGCTTCTTCCATTTGGACAATTATTCTTTTTAAAGAGGTCTTTTCTTCAATGAATTTTTTTGGCCTTTTTATCATTAGACCAAATCTGTTTTTAAGGTTTTCTTCTTCATTATATTTTTTATGCTTCATTTATCATGTCGTTAATTCTCTTTTTATAATGTTCTTGCATCATCCTCATTTTGTTCTCATTTCTTTTTTCTTCTATCACTCAATACTATTCTTTGAGGAATAATTGTTGAGCTTGGGTTCAATTAGCATTTTTGGGAGGGTGGTATGGTGAGGCTTTGCTGGTATATATTTTCTCATGCTTGCCTTCTGAGTTCATGTCTTGATCATCCATACCAGTGTAGTAGATTTTTATGGTCAATTTTGTGTTGCTGTAGGTTTTTGATAATTTTTCCAGCCTTTTTCTAGATATTCAACTTTGTGTTAAAGTTGGTCTCTAAACTGATACTGCGGGGCGACTGTCCCAAGATTTAAGGTTTTTTTTCATATTGCTATTTTCAATGCTACTTCTGGGGGTCTACTACTTTACAAGATAGTATTATCTTGGGAAAGGTATAGTAACTGCTCTCCTGGTCTATACACTGGACTTTACTGAAAGAGGGGTCTGTACTTCTGTAGCAATGAGTAAGTAAGCTTCTGTTGTCCCTAAAACTGTGACCAGAATCCCTGTTACCTTGTGTCTGCCTGCAAGTGCTCCTCTCTACTCTGAGACTGGGATCCAGGATTGTTTATGGCCAAGGATTGCTAATTAGTTCCACTTCCATCCAATGCCAGTAAAAGATCCCCTATAATCTCTTTTCTTACTAGTTTTCCAACTCCCTTACAACTCCTGAGATGAGCACTCTGGAAACTGTTACTGCTGCTGTTTCATTCTGGACTGGTTGCCAATATGATGTCACACAGTTTAGCTGTTCTCCTAAGTTGTCATGGGCTGGAAACATATCTCTCCTTGATATTTTATTAGATATTCAATTCCAATATTTGATTTTAAGCATTATTTTAAAGTTGTTTGAAGGGGAATTTTGAGAGACTTCAGGTGGGTTGTGATCCTATTCTGTCATTTTAAATTTTTTCCTACTTTCTCTTTTATCTTAATTTCACAAGTCCTATCAAATGCTAAATTGCAATAGGTCTTGTTTTTGTTCTGTGTGTCTAATCTATTCCACTGATCCACTACTCTATTGTTTTTTTTTTTTTTTTTTAGCCAGTACCAAATGGTTTTGATGACTGCTGCTTGATAATGTTAAGGATTGGTATTACTAAGCAACCATCCTTTGCATTTTTCCATCAAATTTATTAATATAATATATATATATATATATATATATATATTCATTTAGCATCCTGCAACTTTATGAATTGTTTCCAGTAGGTTTTTGGAAGGTTTTCTAGGATTTTCTAAGTATATAATTATATCATATGCAAAGAGTGATGGTTTTATTTTCTCATTGCCTTTTCTAATTATTTTTTTCCTTATTGCTAAAGCCAATGTATTTTAGTACTAGTATCCTAGTTCTAACACTGAATAATAATGGTGATGATGGGTATCCTTGTTTCATTTCTGACTTTATTGGGAATGTGTCCAGTTTCCCTACAGTAGAAAAAATATTTATTGTAGGTTTTAGATAGATACTGCTTATTATTTTAAGGAAAGCTCCCTTTATTCCTATGCTCTCATATTTTTTAATAGGAATGAGTGCTATATTGTATTCAAAGTTTTTTTCTGTGACTATTTAGATTATCATATGATTTTTGTTGGTTTTGTTATTGATATGATCAATTATGATTATAGTTTTCCTGATATTGAACCAGCCCTGCATTCCTGGCATAAATCCCACTTGTTCATAATATATTATCCTGCTGACAAGTAGTTCTGATCTCTTTGGTTATATTTTATTTAGGATTTTTGCATCAATTATTCCTTAGGGAAATTGGTCAGTAATTTTCTTTCTCTGTTTTGGTCCTTCCCAGTTTAGCTTTCAATACCATTTTGTGGAATAGAAGGAATTTGGCAGGACTCCATCTTTACCTATTTTTGCAAATAGTTTACATAATATCAGAAATATTTCTTTTTTATATATTTGGTAGAATTCACTTGTGAATCTATCTGGTTGTGGAGATTTTTTCTTATGAAGTTTATTAATATCTTGTTCAATTTCTTTTTCTAAAATGGGACTATTTATGTATTTTATTTCCTGTTCTTTTAACCTGGGCAATGTATATTTTTGTAAATATTTATCCATTTCAGGTAGATTGTTAGACTTACTGCCACAGAGTTGGGCAAAATAGCTACCAATTATTGTTATAATTAATTTTTCATTGGTGGTGAGTTCACTCCTTTCATTTTTGATGCTGGTGATTTCTTTGTTTCCTTTTTCTGATCAAATTAAGCAAAGGTTTATTTTTTGTTAATTTTTTTTGCATAAAACCATCTCAGTTTTGTTTATTAGTTCAATAGTTTTCTTTGTTTTTATTTTATTATTCTCTCTGAATTTCATAATTTCTAATTTGGTATTTAATTTGAGGTTTTTAATTTGTTCTTTTTCTAGCTTTTTGGTTGCATGCCCAATTCATTGACCTCCTCTTTCTCTATTTTATTTATATAGCTATTTAGAGATATAAAATTTCCCCTAAGTGCTTTGGTATGTTTTCTCATTATTGTCATTTTCTTAGATGATATTATGGATTGCTTCTGTGATTTGTTGTTTGAATTAATGAATTTATTGAATTGGCCCCTTATTGAATATAATTGTGTTGCATTGTGGTCTGAAAAGGAAGCATTTATTATTTCTGCCTTTATGCATTTGATTATGTTTTTTATGCCCTAATACATGGTCAGTTTCTGTAGAGCTGCCATGTACTGCTGAGAAAAAGGTGTACTTTCTGTTCCTGTTCAATTTTCTCCAGAGGTCTATCATATCTAGGTTTTTTAGGATCCGCTTAATCTCCCTAATTTTTTTCCTTATTTATTTTAGAGTTAAACTCGTCTGATTCTGAGAAGAGAAGATTAAGGACCCCACTAGAATAGTTTTGCTGACATTTTCTTCCTGTAACTGACTTAAAATCTTTAGGAGTTTGCCTGCTCTACTACTTGGTGCAAACACATTCAGTGTCCTTACTACTTCATTAATTATGGCATCTTTATCAAGATGTACTTTTTCTCTTTATTTCTTTTAATAAGATTGATTTTAACTTTTGCTTTATAACATTAGCTAAATTTATGTATCCAATTGAATGAATGAATAAATTATTCTCCCTTAGAGCCAAAACTTATGAGATCAAGCTTCAGGCAATGCTCACCCCCCTCCCGTCTTTTCCCCCATTGGAATAGATCTTTTGCATCACTTCATTTGAACTGTCCCATTTTATCTCTCATTTCCTCTTCCTACAGTACAGACCTTCACCCCCCTTAAAGTCTTTTTCTTTAAGGCTCACCACCTCAGAATAAATTCTCAACCCCACTCTCATTCCATGTGATGCCCCTCTCTGTCTGTCCCAGTGATAGATATACTTTTTCAGATTTACAAATATTGTTTTCCTATGTAGGGATATAAACTGTTTAACCTTTACATATGTATATTTTCCTTTGTTTAGCTTTTTATAGTTATCCTGGTTCTTGTGTTCCTAGATTAACTTTTCTGTTTAGTTTTTTTTTTTTTTTTAATAGAAATGATTGCTAGTCTCTTACTTTACCAAAACTCCATCTACTCCCCTGAAAGATGGGGCTAAATCTGTCTAGATAGTTAGTTCTTAGTTGTAACCCCATGTTCTTTATCTTCTGGATCCTTTATTGTAGAAGTTGCCAGATTCTGGGTAATCCTGACTATTGCTCCTTGATATTTGAATTGTTTTTGTCTGGCAGATTGCAATATTTTCTCCTTGAGTTTATACTTTTGGAGATTCAGAACAATATCCCTTGGGGTTTTCCTTGTGGGATTTCTTTTCAGAGTTAATTAATAGATTCTTACAATGAGAATTTCCCTCTCAGTTTCTAAGAATATTGGGGCAGTTTTCCTTAATGAACTCTTGTAGAATGCTATTCAGATTCTTCTTTTGATCATAGTTGTCAGGTAGGCCAATAATTTTTAAATTGTCTCTTCTGTATCTATTTTTCCACATCATCTGTTTTGCCAATGAGGTATTTCACATTTTCTTCCCTTTTTTTCATTTTAAAAAAATTTGTTTGACTGATTTTTGCTGTCTTCCAAAGGCATTAGCGTCTATTTACTCTGCTCTAGTTTTTAATATATTTTCTTCAGTTACCTTTTGTATCTCTTTTTTCCATTTGGTTTATTCTACTGTCTAAGGAGTTGTTTTCTTCAGGTAATTTTTTCTTCCTTTTTCAAACTGTTGAACCTCATTACTTTTCTCATTTTTTTTTCTTCCTCTCTTATTTACCTTTTCAAGTCTTTTGTGAGCATATTCAAGAAACCTCTTTGGGCTTCAGACCAATTTATCTCACTCATGGATCTTTCTTCTGTGGACATTCTGTCCTTGGCTGAATTTGTGTTTAGGGCTGTGCTGTCACCATAGTAGGTTTGTATGGTCTAGGTTCTTTTCTGTTTCTTTCTTATTTTCTTTGCTTTTCTTTCGATATTTCCTCTTTTTTACTTTTAAGGTGGAGCTCTGCTTTTGATGTAAAGGTCGAATGTTTCCTGTGCAACTCTGAGCCATGGCTTTGAGCATAGTGGCCCCTTGTGTTTATAGGGGGTAGCTTTGCCTTCTCTGTTTGAAACAGCCTGGTTACCAAGAATTTGCCTTCTAAGTTGGGACTGAAAGCTGCCCTACTAAACCAGGATTGAGGGACTTAGTTTCTGATTTAGTGTGATTAAGATCCTCTCACCAGCTTTTTATCAGAGTCTGTCTGATTTGGGTTGAGCACCCTTTTCATCCCAGTGAGATTTACCTTTCTTGAAGTTTTTCCAGTCTATTTTGAGCTGTAGAGTTTTCCTGAATCCACACAAAGTAGTTCAATTTCTGTATCATTTTTCTTCAATATCCCTCTGGAACCTCTCTAATTCTAAAGCATTGTTTTTTTTTTAAATTCTACCTGTATAGATATGTCTATAATTACCAGCATTCAAGAAATGCCCCCCTATCCCTTCAATTTGCAAAGGCAATGTAGAGTGCTGACTAAATGTATTGCTGAAGTTGATGGTCATTAACCAAATTCAATCAGAGAAAACATATCCAGAAAGCAAAAGTGTCACTGAATTTACACTTTCAGAGTTCTGCCTCTAAGTGATATACCTCCAGAAAAATAAGAAAGAGCTCAAGACTGGACCTATGAGTTCATGACATAGGTGGCTCCCATGGGAGTTTTCTTTAAAGATAGGTTAACTCTTTCTATATAAGTCATTGTCTTGGAGATTTTCCTGGAAAAGGATATATTAAGTTACTTGCCCAAATCCACACAACCAGTATGTGTCAGATATGGCCTATATGGCTATAGCAAATAATACATGGAAAGCTACAGAAAGATATTAGGATTTGCCTTTATGTATCAAAGATATTTGAGCAGATTAAGACATGAGACATATTTAATAACTAACAGTGAAGCAGCTTCAAGTTTAATGCTCAAAATAGTTTTCATAGAATTTTAAAATTTCAGAGATGGGAAAGGACCTGAAATTCAATGTATAACATTCACATGGTTTCTGCTTGGCAATCTTTTATAATAAGGAAGTCCTTATCACCTGAAATAGTTCCTTTCACTTTTTATATGTTTCTGTCTTTAGTTTCCCTTATATTGTATTGATCTTCTCTGCATCTTTCACTTAATTGGTCTTCACTATGTCTTAAAGACAGATAAAATTAATTTAATTTAAAAGACCAAAAATGCCGGCTTCATAGTTAAGATATTTGCTCACATAAACAACCAAGGCTCTTAAAATTTTTTAAGGCTAAAGCTCTTCCTTTAGAAATCATCTATTCCTATATATAAACCCAATCAGTAATAAAATCCATTATCACTTGTTCCATATTTGTTTAACTGATTGGTAAGTCATAGGGAAGGAGCTATAAGTTTTCATGAAGATAGGTTTCAGGGGGAAGTACATTCTATGTAAGGAGGATAAAATTCCTAGGAGAGATCATGGACTCCGTGTCCAGTAGCCAGAGGTAAGTATTATAATGTTGCATGCCAAGAATAAAAGTGGTGGATTCAAAATAAGAAAGGAGAAAGCTAAAGACATAGTGTGTCACTTTATCTTTTTTTGCCTGAAGCTGGCCCTGCCTAAATGCCTAGTAAAGTTAAAGTCAAGATCAGCTGTAAGGTCTTGAAAGGCATGAATACATGCATTTGGTAGTTTGGTAATGTATTGGTTTAATATTAAGTGGCAGTGGTTACCCAAATACAGTTACTCTTCTTGAATTTGCTAAAAGCAGAATGGCCTCCATTAAAAATAGGCACATTTCTCAAGGGCACTTTCAAGCTGAAAGCTTCAAGATAATCTTCACATCAGATTGGATAGAACAGTACAAAAATAAATAAGCTAGTTGGAAGGGAAGCATTAGAAATCATTTGGAGATTGTCATCAGCTCATTATCAGAGAATATACTGCTAAAAAGACAATGGAGTTACATTCGATATTTAAATCATTGGAAAATGGCAGCTACAGATATTAGAGAAGCTTAGTAGGTAGGAAAATGTGGGATTAATAAGCATATATTAAAAGAGAATTTAAGATTTAAATATAAATAAGAAACATCTCTCAATTAGATATGGAATCAATAGCATATTTTAGCATTTCATTTCTATGGTTACTAAAGCAGAGATAAATTTTGATGCTTATTTTCATTGATTTAGAAAACATGTTCATTTCAATGAATAAAGAATATGGTTTGGAACGATCCAAATAATGGAACTTAGAAGACACCAGACCATAAATAAAAGTTAGCAATTAGAATTTGTTATGAGGAGCAGTAATTTATATTGGGAGTTGATCAAAGGATTCCCTTCTTCAAATCAATAAGCTTAGAGGGTAGGTAAGCTTTTAAACTTTTCAAAAGGATCTTACTCTTCAAGACATGGAAATTTCTATTGTCACCCCATTGAGAAACTAAAGCCATCTGTTTAAATCTCAGTTAATGGTTTTCTTCTTCCTTTCTTTCCTCCCCTCTACCTTGAATTCATAGTTTATAAAAGCTCCTTGTCATTTTCTGGTGAATAGATTTCACTAATGACAATTGCCTCTAAGATAAATAGATTAACACAGCCTATTGGGGAACATTAAGATCCTGGAGGAAAGTTTCATCTTATGGAGAGGGAAGAGTGTCCTATTGCTTACTTAGAGAGTATTTTAAGCCATTTATGATTTTTTTTTGTTTTGCTTAATCCAGGGATTCTTAATTATTTTTATGCTGTAGATAGATTCACTTGATAGTGAGATGAAGTCTATATATTCTTTCTCAGATTGTTTTAAAATGCATAAAATAAAATACATGTGATTACAAAGGAAACCCAATTGACATGTATATTATACATACATAATATTCATAAATGTATGTTTTAAATTAAGTTCATGGACTCCCAGTAAGTTCCTCTAATTTTTAACATTCTTATAATTGTGCTCTGTATTTTCTATGCTGTGAAATAAAAATTGCTCTATATCCCATAAATTAACTTAATATCTTACATTTAAGAGAACTAAGGATGATTTTCTCCACATGTTTGGAGAAATAGTCATGAGGTATATTGGATGATTTTCACAGAAGAAACTCTGAGTAAAGACCATAAAAGCCAAAGAGAGTCTTTTAGACCAGTTTCTTAAAGTACATGGTGATTCCATGGGGGACTCACACAACTGAATGTGGGGGTTCACAAAATTATAATTTAGTATTAGCAAACATTTAATTTTTACATCTATTTTATATAATGATATACCCAAGGTTGTGTAAAAATTTCTTGAGCAAAAAGAGGGAGTAAACAGACAACGTTTAAGAAGGCTTTTTTACAACTCCAAATCAGGCTCAATTCATTAAGACCTAGAATTTGGTGGCACTGGTCTGTGAGTTTTGCCTATAAAATTTGTAAGTCTATCTTTTGATCATGAAAAAATGAAATATTTTCTTCAAATTTGCATATTTGCATGTAAAGAAACAGTAATGTTATTGAAAATCTGTTTATCCCAATTATAATTTCCTTTTGCTTCCTAAAGGGTACCATAGATGATGAAGCAATATCAATACTAAACATATATGCACCAAGTGGTATAGCATGGAAATTCCTAGAGGAAAGGTTCAGAGAGATGCAAGAAGAAATAGACAGCAAAACTATAATAGTGGGGGATGTCAACCTCCCTCTCTCAGAACTTGATAAATCAAACCA
>JAJPUD010022639.1:0-21085 GCA_023553655.1 Myrmecobius fasciatus | reverse complement strand
AAAAAAAAGGCAGATGAAGGTGGCCTTGCTGTACCAGATCTAAAACTATATTATAAAGCAGCGGTCATCAAAACCGTTTGGTACTGGCTAAGAAATAGAGCAGTCGATCAGTGGCACAGGATAGGTTATCAGGACAATCTAGGCAATAACCTTAACAATCTAGTGTTCGATAAACCCAAAGACCCCAGCTTTTGGGATAAATATTCACTATTCGGTAAAAAGTGCTGGGAAAATTGAAACTAGTTTGGAAGAAATTAGGGCTTGACCCATACCTAACACCACATACCAAGATAAGATCTAAATGGGTTCATAATCTAGATATAAAGAGGGACTTTGTAAGCAAGTTAGAGGAACATAATATAATTTATCTCTCAGACCTGTGGAGATGGAATAAATTTATGTCCAAAGAAGACCTGGAACTCCTAATTGAACACCAGATGGATAATTTTGATTATATTAAGTTTAAAAGTTTCTGTACAAACAAAACAAATGCAGACAAGATTAGGAGGGAAGCATCAAATTGGGAAATCATCTTTACATTCAATGGTTCTGATAAAGGCCTTATTTCTAAAATATATAGAGAATTTTCTCATATATATAAGAATTCAAGCCACTCTTCAATAGATAAGTGGTCAAGGGATATGAACAGACAATTTTCAGATGATGAAATTAAAATCGTCTCTAGTCATATGAAAAGTTGCTCCAAATCACTATTGATCAGAGAAATGCAAATTAATACAACTCTGAGGTACCACTACACACCTGTCAGATTGGCTAAAATGACAGGAAAAGATAACGATGAATGTTGGAGGGGATGTGGGAAAACTGGGACACTAATACATTGTTGGTGGAAATGTGAACGGATACAACCGTTCTGGAGAGCAATTTGGAGCTATGCTCAAAAAGTTGTCAAACTGTGCATACCCTTTGACCCAGCAGTGTTTCTAATGGGCCTATATCCCAAAGAGATCTTAGAGGAGGGAAAGGGACCCACCTGTGCAAGAATGTTTGTGGCAGCCCTTTTTGTAGTGGCTAGAAACTGGAAAGTGAAGGGATGCCCATCAATTGGAGAGTGGCTGAATAAATTATGGTATATGAACGTTATGGAATATTATTGCCCTGTAAGAAACGACCAGCAGGACAATTTCAGAGAGGCCTGGAGGGACTTGCATGAACTAATGCTGAGTGAAACAAGTAGAACCAGGAGATCATCATACACAGCAACAACAGTATTACATGATGATCAATTCTGATGGACATGGCTCTCTGCAACAAAGAATTGTCTCAAACCAGTTCCAATTGTTCAATGAAGAAAACCATATACACCCAGAGAGAGGGATATGAAATATGGACCACAATGTAACATTTTCATGATCTCTATTGACATTTGCTTGCATTGTGTTGCCTTTCTCTGATTCTTTCTTTTTTTCTTGTAGATAGGATTTTTCTTGCATAACTTCTCAAGCATTTCAACATTATTAACATGTAGTGGACTTCCTGCCATCTAGGGGAGGGGAGAGGACCGGGGGTAAAATTTGTAATGGAAAGCTTTGTAAAGATCAATGTTGGGAAACTACCCATATACATGTCATAAAAATAAAAAGCTTTTAAAAAAATCAGAAAGATTAATTAAAATGACAATTAAATTATTCAAACTTTCATGTTAAAACATAAATAAAAACATAAAAAATAAAACAAAAAAAAATAAAAGCTCTTCAGAATTTTCCAAATGCCTAATAGTGCTATATGTCCAAATGCTATATTATTTTTTTGGCATCAGTAAAATTCCATAGAGTACCATTTAACAATCTGTAGATATTTTGCCATTTTATCCTCAATTTTACATTAATTATATATCCTACATTTTAACTTGTAAATATCCAAGTAAGACTCTTTCCAAATTGTGTGAATTCTTCTCTTTCCAAACTCATGACTTGGTTTCTTATTCAATGGGGATAGAGAAGGCACATGGGAAATAAAATACTAAGGAGTAATTTATTATGTTGGGAAAAGGTTAGCCATATAATTCTGAGTCACCTAGTTTTTTTTGGAATTAGGTTATCTAAATGCAAGTTGAAATTTACTCTTGTTGAACTGACTGGATTAGGATCTCTGTTCCTGTACATTCTTTATATAAATATCCTTTAGAAAAACAAGAGATTATTCTGCCTTTTATGTCTAAGAAAAAATGATTTTATCAAGAAAGTTTGTAATATGAAATCAACTACTCCACTATACAATGAATATGCATTTATTAAGTACCTACTATATGTCAGATACTATATAAAGTGCTGTATTTATAAATCTATAAGGTAAACAGTTGCTACCATTAGGAGCATATATTCTAATGTGTGAGATAATGTCAATAAATAGGCACATATGAAAAATATGAAAGTGATATGAAAGCAATCTTAGAGACAGTAATATTTAAGGGATCAAGGAAAATCTTATGTGGAAGGAAGTAGATGTTGAAAGAATTCTAAGAGAAGAGGATTCCAGGAAAGGGAGGTGGTCACAGGAAGAGGAGACAGAATATAATGTGTGAGGAACAACTAATCAATTAATCAGTAGACATTTATTAAACATTTGTAATGTTTAATATGTTATGTACTAGCTGCTGGGCAAAATTCTTGGGATATGAAAAGATGATAAAAAGATAGTTCTTAATCTCTGGGAGCTTATAATAAATGGGGAGAACAATATATAGAGGTAATACAAAGTAGGCTAAATTCATGATAGAAAATAACAGAGGGTAACACATGAATTTAAGAGAGAGTAGTGAAGGTTTGTAGAAAGCAGAATTTTAGTTTAGACTTAAAGGAAGCAACAAAGATAAAATTAGAGGGGAAAAAAGTGCTCAGGGCATGGGGAATAGCCAAAGAAAATGAATTTGAATTATTCTTCATCATTAAAGAAGACATTCTAGTAGTCTTTATCCACCAAGTCTTAAGACACTTTCCTTCTTAATTCAATTAGTTCAATACCTGACAGTCTTTGTCTGTCACCTAAAACGTGCCTTCTTATTAGCAGAATTCCTAAATGCCCTTTCATTAACTGTAATTTCCCAGTTCCTCATTTTATTTATTTTCCATAATCAATGCCTTCACTCTCACATCAATTATATATAAAGATGATCATACTTTTGTTCTTATCATAACACAAAATAGAGCTACTTTCATATTTATAAACTCCAAAATTACTCTATCTGATGGTAATCTTCTGCCTTATAACCTCTAACCTCATCATGATTGCTAATATCTTCACTTTTTTGTTCTTTTGCAGAACTTCACCAAGTGTGCTTCAAATCACTATTGATCAGAGAAATGCAAATTAAGACAACTATGAGGTACCACTACAAATCTATCAGATTGGCTAAAATGACAGGAAAAGATAATGATGAATGTTGGAGAGGATGTGGGAAGACTGGGACACTGATGCGTTGTTGGTGGAGCTGTGAATGGATCCAAACATTCTGGAGAGCAATTTGGAGCTATGCTCAAAAAGTTATCAAACTATGCATACCCTTTGACCCAGCAGTGTTTCTATTGGGCTTATATCCCAAAGAAATCATACGAGAAGGAAAGGGCCCCACATGTGCAAGAATGTTTGTGGAAGCTCTTTTTTGTAGTGGCTAGAAACTGGAAACTGAATGGATGCCCATCAATTGGAGAGTGGCTGAATAAATTATGTTATATGAATGTTACGGAATATTATAGCTCTGTAAGAAATGACCAGCAGGACGATTTCAGAGAGGCCTGGAGAGACTTGCATGAACTGATGCTGAGTGAAGGGAGCAGAACCAGGAGATCATTATTCATGGCAACAACAATACTATATGAGGATCAATTCTAATGGACATGACTCTCTTCAACAATGAAATGCTTCAAACCAGTTCCAACTGTTCAGTGAAGAGAGCCATATACACCCAGAGAGAGGGATGTGAAATGTGGACCACGACATAACATTTTCATGCTCTCAATTACTGTTTGCTTGCATTGTATTTCCTTTATCGGATTATTCTTTCTTGTAGATACAATTTCTCCTGCACAAAAAATGATGTGTGGAAATAACTATACATATATTCAATTTCTTTAGTATTCTAACATAATTATCATGTATTGGATATCCTGACATCTAGGGGAGGGTGGACAATTTCTAACAGAAAGCTTTGTAAAGGTTAATGTTTAGGAATTACCCATACATATGTTCTGCAAATAAAAAGTATTAATAAAAAAAAAGAACTTCACCCATACACTAGATATACTCTCCTCCCCCACTTTATTTGTAAATTTTGTCCAATACCACACTTATTTAGGAATCTCACAGATTTTAGCAATCAACAAATCTTCTTTTTTTCATTTTTATTTGCATAACATATGTATGGGTAGTTCCTCAGCATTGATCTTTACAAAGCTTTCTGTTACAAATTTTACCCCCAGTCCCCACCCCTCCCCTAGCTGGCAGGATGTCCATTACGTGTTAATTATGTTAAAATACTTTCAATTGGACATGATATTTCTTTGAAATTCTTCTCATAATTTGATCCCATTGTCTTACAATTTTATTTAGACAAATGCAATTCATAGATGACATTTTGGAAAACAATTTTCTTAGTGCATTTTTATCAAGAAAATTGTAAAATAAATATATCAACATCAAATGATTAACATTAATATGTCACCATGCAGCATATCTAGTCCATATAATAGTTCAAATCAAATAAGGACATGTTTGATTAAATATACCTCATTCCATACGGAATATTTATAAATTTATTTGACACGAAGTCAATGTAATATAGATATGTTTTAGTGTTACCCATGTAGATTATATTTGAATGCATGGGCCTATTCAAATATATGTCATAGAGAGGCATGAATATCAATGTTTAAAATCTCTTCTGATCTTTTTCCAAGGGAGAATTTAATTTTTGCTAATTGGGGGAGAAATAGATCAAAAAAAAAAAAAAAACAAGGCTATCTCTCCTGCTTTCATTGTACAAGATGTACTAGACTAGAATAATTTGCCCTCATAAATAGTAGTAATCAAGGGGAAATACTTTTTAAGTCCAGATTGGGTTGTTGATTTCTATCTATTTTGAAGATTAAGAATTATCTCTTTTAGGGAAATAGATTCTCTTTTATTCTTCTTGAAATTAAATTTCCAAAAGTTTGCATTTCTTTCCATCAAATGCCAGTTTTATCAGTTACCTATACAGTAAATAAGAAATAGCCATAAACATCATATAGGCATTACACAATATCATATTTATATATCTATATATACACACATACATATAAACACATATATATTATACATATGATTGCATGCACTTATTTGCATGTGTATATATGTGTGCATATACATGTATACATATACATATATATAGATAGATATAGTTATATATATACATAGATAGTATGTATATGTCTATATTACAGGGATCTAGCCAATTTTCATAGATACTGATAACTTTATAGATGATGTTAATTTGATATTCCAAGATTATATCAATCTGGATTGTTGAGAAATGAGGGTGGAAGGGAGACATCCAGTTTCTCAAAAAGAGAAGAATATTCTAGGTTATCTTGAAGGAGAAGTGCATGGGGGAAAATGTGATAAGAAGCTGATTTATTTAGAAGCTGCATATCCCACAATATCCCTGTTTTTGCTTTATTACACTAGAAAATTTGGGGAATTTGGTCCTTAGATAAGGTTTGGCTTTTTGTCTCTGTCTGTGTCATATTTTACATACCCACCTCCTTATCTCAGTGAGGTGTTCGCGATCCTTCACTGAGGGTATATTATATTAGTATATTCTCATCTGTGTAACTTCACTGATTTCTTTGCTAGCATCATGGGGATACACACAGAGACATATACATGTATACAAATATACACATATATGATGTATATATAAACACACATACACAACCCACATACAAAATATGGTTAAATATATATCTATATATCTATATCTATATGTATATAATATATACACAATACAAAAGTTTATGTGAATATGTGTATATATTCATGTGTCTATACATATACATAAACATGCAGGTAGATATTCAGGCATGTGCCATATATATTCATATATTCATCTATATGTCTATATTTATATTTACATCTACATCTATCAACAATCATTTATTTAATACCAACTATAAAGTAAGAAATAAAAATACAAAGATAAAAAAGAAATAGTTCCTGTTCTTCTAGGAAGAAACATAAATAAATTTTTAAAAAAGTGTTGAATCACATGGCACATATCTCAGAGTATGAATAGTGGAATAATGTATAATAATTTAACAACAAATATATGCATCATTTATAATTTTTTAAGACAAAAGATAACTTTCATAAGTCTCAAATTAAGAGAAATAGATTTCTATCTCCATCATGTAAATCATATTAACTTCAGTTGATTAAGCCATTTGTCTTATTTTTTAAAGCTTACAGTCAATAAGCATCTGTTGAAACAGTCAATCATAGAAAAAATTATTATAGTAACAGCTTCATTGTTAATTTTAAAAATGAAATCATTAAAATCTTTTTTCATCAACCTTCTTTATTACTAACAGATGTATAGAAGAGGAAAAAAAATTCCAGCTCAAAATAAGTTGTAGCAAGTTTTATGAGAATCCATTAGTTTTAAATCTTTCTAATACATAAGGATTAAGAATTTTTTTTCTTACTAACTTATACAGCTTCACAAGTATTCAAAGAAATCAGTGCTTTTGTAAATTAAACTACTAAAATATTCAGTTCAATCAGTTAAGTATGCCAGAAGGTAAGAATTGGAGTATTCAGCATGGGTAGTTAATAGTATGTTGCTGGCTTTATAAAAATAAATACGTGAATATGACATATATACAAAAAAAATGATGTCTCAGGACTGTTGTCTGAGCTTTGATTACCACACTGAACCATTGTTTTACTAGGCAAATGATAAACTTAGTAATATATCCAACTCAATTAGCTTTACTTAAACTATATTCTCAGTGCAAATTCCTCATCTTATTAATTTTCATGAATACATATAAATAAATACATACATATACACAATAATTTTAAATATGCAATATATTGTACATTTGTACATATTAATAAAGTAGAGAATCACAAGACAAGGGAAGAGGAATATACACGTTTACATATATATACATATATGTATGTGTGTATGTGTTTACATATATGTCATATATATTATGTCAGTTTCCCAGAGAAACTGGAATTCTTTGTATTGATTGACTTGTAAAGATTGAGTTTTTACTTATTATTACATATCTAATAATTAGTCATTTAATAGGTATTTTGCTTGACATGTAAAGCACTATTTTTTTTTAAATTTATAATATCAGTAATGTGCTGATTATTTCATTTTAACTCTGTTTTTGAATTCACAGAATTTGAAAGGGGCTTATTTAAAGTAATCTTGTGGCTTAAATTATGTAAAATATAAAAGGAAATGAGTAATATATGTGTAGAAATATGTTTATATATATATGTATATATATGTGTGTGTGTATATATGTGTGTATATATATGTATGTATATATATACACACATATATACACATACATATACTACTTATATACATACCTATTGTGTGCAAACACACACAGGCATACAAACAGTTTATAAGATGACAGCTCTGTAAATGGGAGTAAATGGGATTGATGGGAATGAACTTTATCTCTTTTTGTCAAATGAGTGATCTAAGAATCTGGCTGTATTCTTGCATGATCAGATTTCATATGGAGCATTCTGCTATGGGCTCCATATTTTCAGAAATACATTGATAGATTAGCTGGACAATATCCCCCAAAAGGGTAATATATATGGTAATTGGCTTCAGTTTGATGTCACAAGGGGATTTATTAAAGAACTGGGTAAGAATTTAAAAAATATATATTGTGGCTTGTTGTTTTTCTTTTATTCTCGTTTTAAATGAGGTAGTGTTTTGCAAAGTCATCCTTACTTTCTTCTCTGGAACCATTTGATTTCAGTTGCAAGATGTAGATCAAGATGACTGGAGATAGCCCTGGAAAAAGTGGGAGACCCTGAACTTTTTATTCTGAAGTCTTCAACAGCACTTAGTTTGAATGAAGCAACATTGAATCAGTGATTAAGGTAATAAGTGAAGCAAAGAAGAATCTCTTTCATCTAGTTAAAAATGCATCAATCTAGGAGTGGAAGACCTTCAATGTCAAAATAGAAATAATTGCTATTTACATTCACATCGAATCCACCAGCGCCCAAATAAAGACCAAGTTGGTCTTGGTCTGGGAACTATTGTTGGTCAATCAATGAAAGCCTCAGTGATCTGGGTTTAAGGTATGGTCCTTAAGAAATAAATATATATGCATGCATTGAAAAGAATTGAAAATAATTTATGTTCCCCAGTAGTATTTTATTTTTCAAAACACACATAAAGCTAGTTTTCACCATTTATATAACCTAGTGTTCAAAGTTTTCTTTGTTTATCCTCCTTGCCCCCTCTTCAAGAGAGCAATCTGATATGAGCAATAATTTTAAGCATATTACTATATTTGTCATGTTGTGCATGAAAAATCAGACCAAAAGTGGAAAAAACAGGAGAGAGAAAAACAAAACAAAACAAAACAAAATTAAAACAATGAGAAAAAAAAAAAAACAAGCAGACAAACAAGGGATAGTCATTACACTTTGATCCATAGTCAGTCTCCATAGCTCTCTGGATGTGATTGGCATTTTCCATCCCAAGTCTATTGGAACTCTGTTGAATCATTACATTGTTGATAAGAGACAAATCCATTACAGTTGATCATCACATAATTTTATTGTAACTGTCTACACTGTTCTGGTTCTGTTACTTCACTCAGCATCAGTTCATAACAGGTTTTTCAGATTTTTCCTAAAAGCGTGATCATGATTTCTTATAAAACAATGGTATTTCATTATATTAATATATCAGAACTCATTCAGCCATTCCCCAATTGAAGGGCATCCACTGATTTTCCAGTATCTTGTCATTACAAAAACAGCCAATATCTAAATTATTAAAGGAATTGCTAAATGAATTACAGGGAGAAACAATTTTTGGAGTGCAGGACCACAATGAATTTATTTCAATTCTACTCACATCTAATAAAACTAAGATGAAATAAGTAAAACATATGAATAGAATAGAATTTTTGAAATTTGATATAATGAATTTATGGAAATAGAGATGAAGAGCAGAAAAAGGTATATATATTTATCTTGACCCTGGGTATGAAGAAGAATTGGGGTTCCCTCCATAATTACAGGAACATTAAAAAAAGAGGGAAAAATTGCAATCAGATTTAAGCAGTATAATTCAAAGAAAGAGAAAAAAAGGATTCTTATGTACCAAAAATTTTTATAGAACTCTTTTAAAGCAGCTAATGATAAGAAAACTAAATTAATTCTTGTAAATTGGGGAATGGCTAATTATATAATGATAGAGGAAATAAATGTAATTGATTGCTACCATTATATAAAATTGATCAAAATATTTGTTTCAGAATGACCTGGAAAATTTTCTGAACAGGTACAAAGTGAAGTGAGCAGACCCATGAAAGAAATTCAAAAAATACAAACATTGTAAAGACAAACAACTTTGAAAGATTTAAGAATTCTAATGCTCACTGTCCACATCACTAAGAGAAGATAGATTCAAAACATAGAATGAAGTGTATAATTTTGGGTATGAGCAATATGGAATTTTGTTTTATTTGGCTGTAAATATTTGGTATTATTTAGCAAATTGCCCTGCTATTAGGGCTATTCTTTTCTTTGCTTTGCTCTTTTTCCTGGCCCCATTTTGGCAGTATAATTATGTAAATGGGAGATTAGATGGACAGTAGAAGAGAGAGAAATGCTTGCTAAGAAAAAAAATAAAGGAGACCTTTAAAAGTAATATTGATTTTGACTGTCTTTTGGGGACATGTCAGTATCTTACCAATCACATCTATGAATATATTAAAAATATCCTCAAGAGGGAACATTTTTTTGATTATTTATGGTCGTGGGAGAAAAACAAACACTATTTAAAGAACCTAGAAATAAGCCCTAACTTAATTACAACTTCATGCTGGTCTTTAAAAAGTTTACTTACTTTACCTGACCCTTTTTCATTATCCATGAAATAGAGCTGCTAACATCCAACATTTTCATCTTGTGAAAGGATATACTTTCAATGTGATTTTGTTAGAAAGGATGCTCTTTCTAGCAACACAGAACTAAAATACTTTTATGCTGTTATTAAATTCAATAAACATGTATTAAATGTCTACCCTATGTAAGAGGTTATGATTTAATGAGTAAGAATATAAAGATAAAAATCACATTGTGAGATTGCAATATATTGATTCAGTAGATAAATTTCAAGATGCTATTTACTCGCTCACTATATTTCTGAGTGATACTCAAAATTCTTCCATCTTTTTCACTTATCAAAATTTGATTTTTATTGTCATAGCTTTCAAGACCCAAAGTCATCTTCAGAACACAATGAGGAAACATAGAACTAAATTGGTATTGCTTAAAAAGAATGATACTAAAGAAACAATTTTTTACTAATAATTAATTAACCATTTCAGCATACATTTGCATAGCAATTTGCAGATTATGAAACATTTTCCTAAAGGAAAACCTTTAGTATGAAAATACATTTTTGGAATTTGTTATATAAAGCAATATATTCCAAAGTTTTCTTATGTTTTCTAAATGCCTGTTTATTGACAATTAAAAGTTAAAAACTATGTCTTAAAATTACTAATCATACAATATTAATTATTTATCCATGAATAATTATCATCTTTTTTCTTTCAAAATAATTTAACTAGCTCCCTTTTCAAATTTTTAGATGTGGAAATGATTTTTAAAGGTATATTAGCTTCAAAGAAGATCAAAAATTGAAAAGAATTTAATTTGACAGTGAGGAATGTTTGCATAATTTGATTTCATTGTAACTACATTTTCTTTGAATCATTTTTAAATTTGAAAAAACTTATTAATTTGAACACGTACAAATCCAGATTCTATTTCCAGAACTACATACCACTCAACTGCTGTCATCATGCTGCTAATTGAATGTTTATGTGAGGATGATAGCATTTTCTCCTGAAAGTGTAAAAATATTTTTCTCAACTTAGTCTTTAATTTTTATCCATTTCTTAAAACCATCCAACAATTATCTGTATCTTTCTTAACTTTCTATTATAGCTGCAGTGCAACTTTGTGTAGGTATTGCAACTGTTTTGCACATTTTTTTCTTTTAAAAATTCAATCTTTTTTGTTTTATTTTTAACATCATAGTTATTAATTGACATTTTCCAGCTATCCTCATAATGAGCCTTAGACTATAATGAAATAAAACAAATATGCAAAACTAAATTATACCTGAAACATATCTAAGTTCCATGAAACATCACATGACTTCTCATTTGTGATGATGTAAGAATGTTTTTTCAATTGACTTGATAAATGGTTGAGCTATCTTTATTTTATTTTACTTTTTTCATTTTATTATTTTTTATTTTGAAATTTCTTTTCTTTGTCAGTTTTGAGTTTCAAATTATCTATCTTCCTTCTATCCCATGCCACACTCCCTGAGAAGACAAACTGGACTTTCAGTAGTAGAAGGCTTCTGGAGACTGAAACTTGTAACCTAACCAATATCAAGGGCATCACCAAAGAAGTAAGCATCTCAAAATGTGGTCCACAGAATCCTAGAGATCTTTAAAACCCTTTCAGAAGCTCTGAAAATTCAAAAATTAGTTTTTTTTATTTCTAATATGACAAATATCTATAAATATAACCCACTTAAATAAAAACTCTTTAGACAGATCCTCATTAATTTTTAATAGCATAAAATACTGAGAATAAAAGTTTGAGAAACATTGATCTAGAATACTAGAAAAAGTGGTTTCTTTCAGAGCTGGGGAAAGCAGCCTATGCTATAAGGAAAAGGGACAAGCTTAGGGGGGGAGGGTGAGAGGATGGGAAAATAGGGAGATGAAAGGGGAGAAAGAACAATAGTTTGGTCATGCAAATATATAATTGAAATCAATTTCCAGATGAAGAGAAACCAAACAACAATAAAAGGACATTGAAAGAAAATATGTCCTTATGTGAGCAACATATATGAATCTTGAAGACAAAATGCAGAGACAGCCTAAGAATCAAAGTTTGTTCAGAAAAAAAATGATATGACAAAAAAAAGAAAGAAAACTGCATGAACTTTTGAAAATGAACTCAATTGAAAAACATTAACAGGTTACCTTCAGAAAAACAAAACACAAGGCTGCAAAGCCCAAGGTACATATTAGTTAAATTGAACAATTTAATTTAGAGATAGCAAGTTATGTATACTATTAGGAAAAATACCTTCAATAGGAAAATAAAAGCATTTGGATAACAAAAGACCCACTAGAAATAAAGGAGAAGCAAAAGGGATTATGTGTTTCAAAGGTCTCAAACTCAGGATTTTGTCCAAGGTGATTTATCCTACAGATCTGAGCTTAGATATATATAGGCAAAACCAAAACCAAAACCAAAACCAAAACCAAAAACAACAAAACAAAAGCCAAAAACATATTAAATGAGAAAAAGACTTTAAAAATGCTAAAACTGAAGAAATACCTAAAAACGAATTGAAGAAAAAATATCCCAAAAATCAGAAATAAATGAGGAATGAAGAAATGGAGACAGCATCAGTAACTGACTGAGGACAGATCAGTAAAAGACTTCTTTCTAAAAATATACAAGAAGACAGAGGAGAATGAGGAAATTTGGTAGAGGTAATAGTGAAGAGGCAGATCGGATATTATGAACCAAAGCTGGCAACACTGTGTCTGAAATTATTCTTTTGTGAGGCCCAATTACTACATAGTAGGATACATGAAAGGAGAGGTGAGGAAAAGAGAATTAGAGAAGTTAGAGATTTTACAAGATCAAATTAAGAGTAACATTAAAAGGAAATAGAATTCAGTAGAAGATAAGATGGAAAAAAAAATCCACAGAGTAGGCCTTATATGGCAGTGGCAAAAGCACAGAGGTCAGAATCTAGAACAGATAATTTAGAAACCTTGATTGCATAAAAAAATACAGAGAAAAGAGAGGTCACTGATTGTAAGGTCATTGATCACAAAATGAGGGTTTGGAGTAACCAGAAGGAGAAAAGGAAAATTGAAGAGAATGAAATCAATCATTTTTTGAAAAAGTGACAAAATTAAATAAATAAATGCTAATGAATAAGACAAGTTGAAGAGGGGCAGTAAAATTAGGCCCCTTATAGAATGAAAGGGAAACAAAGGGAGGAGAAGGGATAATTATATAACCAGATTAAAAAAAACAGAAGAGCAGAACTAGTAAACCAAATTTATTTTATTCTTTCTTTCTTTATATTATTATCCCCCATTTTTAAAAGAAAAGGAGTAACAATGAGAAGATAGGGACAAATTGGAGGGGGGGAGACAGCAGAAAAGGGACCCATTAAAATGATTAAAGTGAAGTAATTAAGTTAACATAATACTGTGCTTATAGAAAAAAAGGGGAAAACCCATAACCTAAAATATGAAAGAGGAAAATACACACCTAAAATAACACTTTTATATGGAAAGATATAGATACCTATAGATACATCTATCTATATGCATCTCTGTCTCTCTGTCTGTCTCTCTGTCTCTCTGTCGCTCCCTCTAAATTGTTGTATCAGTAATGAAATTATATACTTTAAATTATTTATCATCCAAAATCATAAAGGAAATACTATCCAAAGTTCAAGAAGACATAAATAATCATATGGTAGCGATAGGAAACTTTTATGTCTTTTTCATTAGTTTTGGATGAGTTTAACAAAAAGACAAACAAAAGGGAAAATATTGAACTGAATAAATTTTTGGAGTAACTAGAGTTAAAAAAAACAAAAACAAAAACAAAAAAACTTAGGACATCTTATAAATAGAACAGCAAAAGAATCTGCATATTTTCAATACACATGGAACTTTTACACATATTGACCATGCACAAAGACACAGAAATATTGCAAACAAATGAAAACTAATTAATCAAGATATTTTTTGCAGACAACAGGGCAATGAGAACAGGAATTAGTTCAAAGCGTGCAAAAAATGCAAACCCAAATGGAAACTTAACAATGAAATATTAAATAAGTGGGTAAAATAATAAATTATATAAAGAACTAATAAATATGCAAAAGAAAATGATGATGGAAAAAGTTAAAATTTCTGGGATGCAGTTTAAGTAGTGTTTGGAGGAAATTCTATTCTGTCAATTATACATTTACAAAATAGGAAAAAAAAGAAGAATGAACTTAATATAATTTTTTAAAAAAACTAGAAAACCAGCTAGCAATTCTACACAAAAGAAGAGATATTACATTAGAGGGTGAATAGAAAAATGGAAACAAAAGTAGAAATAATAAAACTAAAATCTGGTTCTTTGAAAAGACTAATAAAATTGATTAAACACTTAAATAATCTGATTAAAATGAAGAGAATAAGAAATTAACAAAATAGCAAGGTAAATTCAAAGTCCAAAGAAATAGAAAAGATTATAATAATATAGTGAGTACTAGTAAACTGAGAACACAAAATAGAGACATATCTTCAAAATCTTATCATCACCCTAATAGATGCCAAAAAGAGACTACACTCTTTTATTCTGAGATCATCTATAGGCATTAAAAGCCTTTGCTTATTTGTTTGTTTGTTTTTGTGAGGTGGGGTTAAGTGTTTTACCCAGGGTCACACAACTAGTAAATGTTAAGTGTCTGAGGCCAGATACTGGTGCTCTGTCCACTGCACAATCTAATTGCGCCTCCCCTCCCAATTTTTTTTAATAAATTAAAGTATTATGTCTGTCCTGAACCAAAAGCAAGCATAATGTGTAGCAGGAGTCCACAACAATTTTTCCATTAAATTTAGAAGAAACCAAGCATGCCTACTCTCCCATTTTTATTTTATATAGCTCTTGAAATGTGACTAATAATAACAATTTCTTTCCTTTTCTTTCTTCCATTTTCTCTTTCTATTCTTTTAACAGATTAGAAGTTAATGTGTGTTGCTCAGAATCACACAACTAATAAGTATCTGAGGCCACATTTGAACTCAAGACCTCCTGACTCTAGAATCAAAGTATTGCCACCTAGTTTCCCCAAGTCTTAATTAATTAATTAATTAATTAATTAATTAATTAATTAATGTTGGTGACTACTTAAAATGTTTTTTATACTCCACGACAAGCATTTTGTTCACACTTGTTTAACAATACTGATAAAATACACTGTTTTTCACTCCTCTCCCTCTGTACATATTCAAGTATTCAAAATTCTCAGATTTACACATTACCTTAAATGTTTATGATTATGAATTTAAGTCCTTCAAAGATTAGAAAGCTGTGTGGAATAATTTTTCTTCTAGTGTGTTTAGTCAACCTCTTCAATGGTTGATCCAAAAACAGTATCTCCACAGTGGACTGCTTCAACACCTTTGCTATCCACCAGGCATGTTTTCTGTCATGCCTCCTGCACTATGGTTCAATTTAGTAATAAGGGTGTTATAGACCTTCTCCAATTCTTTAGCCTATTGTTTTAATTCTTCCTTTTCAGCCATTTGATTCATACACAGCTTGTTGATCATTTCATTACATTTATGAAAGATCTGCTTGTTTTCATTACCAATTTTTTTATTAAAGCTTTTTATTTGCAAAACATTTGCATGGGTAATTTTTCAACATTGACCCTTTCTGTTACAGATTTTTCCTTCCTTCCTCCCACCCTCTCCCCAGATAGGAGGTCATCTAATACATGTTAATTACATTAAAATACATAACAAATTGAATATACATATACATATTTATACAGTTATCTTGATGTACAAGAAAAATCGGATCATCAAAGAAAAAAAAAACTGAGAAGGAAAACAAAATGTAAGAAAACATTAACAGAGAGTTTGAAAATGCTATGACACACTCAGATCCCACAGGCCTCTCTCTGGGTGTATATGGCTTTCCTCATCACTGAACAACTGAAACTGATTTGAAACATCTCATTGTTGAAGAGAACCATTTCATTACCAATTTTACCTTGCAGTTTTGATCCTCTATTGTAGCCTTAATATTGATTAGATTAAAGAAAATTCTTGGAAGACAGCTTTTTTTCTGTGCTTCTTTGTATTTCTCAGCCTCCTGGATTGTACAATGTATGTTTTTTGTTGTTGTTGTTTGTTTGTTTTAAGATGACCTTTTTCATTGATGATGGTGGTCTTATTCTCCTTGTCTATGCCTTTATCCACAGCAGAAACATTGAAGATACCATTTGTATTAATGTCAAATGTTACTTCAGTCTCAAAACAACAAAAAAGCCATGCATGTTGGGAAATTCTTGTGAGCTGAAAAATGTGAATCAGATTGTTATCCTTTGACATTGCTTTCCCATCTTCATAAACCTCAATAAATATACCGAGTTGATTGTCTGGATGGGTGATAAAGTCAGAATGTTTTTAGTGAGCATGGTGGTATTACATTTGATCAGAACTTTGAAAACTTTACTAGCAATTTCAATTCCAAGGGAAAGAGAAGTGACATCAAACAGCAAAAAGTCTTGCACATTCCATATTTATCTCTAAATTGCAACTTGGACAACTATATCTTATAGCCAACAGCTTCATCAGCACTGATACTTTTCTTGAGGTCCTTGACATAGAAGGTCTTGCCTTAATTTCCGTATTTGGGGCATGTGAATGGAACAACATAGTGTTTTGAATCTGAAACAAGGACAATGTTAAAAATCTGAAATTTATTTAGCTTGGCATCTATTAAGGTTTTTCTCACAGGTCTAATATGCCACAGAAGAGATCAGCATTTGCTTCTTTGAAACGGGTTCAGGTGATTGAGGTATAAAAGTCTATATCTTCATAGAGGGAGTCAATACCATGGTACTGGAAGAAAAAATATGCTTTACAAATTCACAAGTGGTGCACAGATGGCAAATAGCCCTCTTGTTCTCACTTCTTGTATATTCTTTTGAACTCAACAGTGAAATGATTCACCATGTTATTGCCAATCAGCCCCATCAAGTGGGTGTAAACAGCTGTGGACTTGATCTCAAAGATTCCATGTTAAAAGTAAGAATGGAGATATTGAATGTACCACCTCAAACATCTATATATTTCTTTTGGCACAGAGGAAGAAACTAAGGAAAAATAATAACCAAGCAAAAGGTAAAACTGCCCCTCTTTGCAGATGACATGATGATTTACTTGGAAAACTCTGGGAAATCAGCAAAGATATTGAGATAATTAATAGATTTAGCTATTACATAATACATATTCAAAAATAAATTGCATTTCTAAATGATTCCTAATAGCAAATATAAGAACTAATAAGGGAAATTCCATTCCAAATAACTGCAAATTCCATAAATACCGGGGGATCAACTTTATAAGTCACAAAAAAGACATAGATTCATTTACAAAAACAAAAAGCTATTTATATAAAAATAATTTAGTTAAAAAAATAGAACCACAAAAATAGTGGGAAGAATCTTTGGGATACATAACTAGGTTAAGCCAATATAATAAAATTGACACTTTAACCAAATTAAATCATAGTTTTAATGCTAGGCCAAACAAATTGTTAAGAAGATATTTTTCAGAGCTTGATAAAATAATTTCACAATTTATTTTAAAAAACAAAAAAATCCAGAATATAAAGTAAAATAATAAAATAAAATAAAGGAGAATAATCTTTCCACACTATAGATCCCATTATAAAGCTACATTTATCAAAATCATCTAATAATTGCCAAAGAATAAAAAGATAAATAGACTATATTAGATAAAAAATATTAAATAACTCAGTTATCCAGTACTTGATAAACTGAAAAAACAAAAGTTACATAGAGGTAAAAAATATAACTGATAAATATTTCTTTGTGAACTGAAAAGTAGTCTATCAGAAATTAGTCTTAGATCAATGCCTCACAACACACTCCAAAATGCACTCTAATTGTATATATGCCTTTGATATTAAAAATAATATTCTAAAAAAAGAAGAAAACATGTATCTCACAGTACTATAAATAAGACATATATTCATGACAACGAGATAGCGACATTACAAAAGATAAAATTGATAACTTTGGTTACTTGAAGTCAAAATGTCTATAATACTCTCTGAAATAGAGACCATTACTTAATTACATAGCAAGAACATCACTAATAAGAAAAAAAAGTCCTTATATTACTCCAAAACATGCATGACAACTTCTTTTTTCTGATAACTTAGAATTAGAAACAAAGTAGATGCATATCAGTTAAGGAATGACTAAACAAATTAAGGCATAATTATATACAGGAAATTATTGTGATATAAGAAATGATAAGTGTGATGAATACTGAGAAACAGTGGAAGATCTACATGAACTGATACAAAGTGAAATAAACAGAACCAAGAAAACAACTTACATGATAAATGTGATAATTTTAAGCAAAAGTACAACAAAAATAATTAAAAGCAGTTGTATCAAAATTATAAAGGGCAAAAATTATAATTAATGAAATATAAGATATATTCAATTTGCCCCTTCATGAAGGGGTTAAGTCCACAGTTCCACACATTACATATATTTTCAAATTTTCTCATGCATCACTCAGTTTCTCTAAATTTCCTCTTTTCTTTAAAAATAGTAGTTGTCATATATGTTGGCTCTTGAGGAGGGATGGACGATACATGGGATAACTAGAAACAGAAAATATCAATAAATTTATAACAAATACATTCATATTTAATGTATGTGTGTGTGATTCTGATTTGTAATATAATTTACTACCTTATGACTTTTTGTGAGTTTATCCCATATTCATTCACAGGTATGAAAATCAATTTTGCATTTCTTAACTTTATATATTCTATCTTTCTATTATCTATATGTGTATCTATCTAGATCTATTAATCCATCTTTCTATCTATCCATCTATCTATCTATAATGTGTCCCTCTTTTTTTCATTTCTCCTTTCCTATTATATCCACAGTATTATATTTAGGGCTAGAAAGGAATTTAATTATTATAGATTTCAACACATTTTACAGATAAGATAATTAACATAAGTTGACTTGCTAGTGTGGCACATAGCTGTTCATTTGTGAGACATCTGTACTTCTTTTTTCCTCCTCTTAAGACTAGAAAAATCTATACATAGACTTATTTTAATCTTGCTTAGCTTTATTTTTATAAACTTGATGTTAATGGGGTGCTAATTTGGAGTACTATTGGGATATTATTTTGCCTTTTAGCCTTCTGCTAAACCATTGTATTTCTTTATTACATTTGAGGAATTTCTTGCTGTTTTTTTCCTGCTTTATTCATGCTCCCAAAACTTAATTCTTGCATTTTCAGGTTTTTATGTGACAAGATTTAGACTCTCTGGTACCATTTGATCATGTGGGCATCTATTTGGCCCCTTTTCCTTCTGTGATTTATTTGAAACTACCATTAGGCATGAAACCATTTCAATTAGTTTGCACTCTGTGTCTGTTTCAGCATGCCTATCTGTCTTCTCCTTTTATAATACCACATTGGAAGCTATTTCAATGAGCCTCTGTAACCATAACATACCCCAGTAAGTAACTTGCTGGAAATTATGCTAATCTTTCAATCTCCACAAGATCCCCAGTGAGTGCTTTCAGCCATTAAGTCAGTTTTATCTCATACTATGATAGCAAATGTTCTGTGGAGTACACAAAGATGACCAGTATTGATAGAGTGCATTATAGAGCTTTCTCTGACTTCTATTTCTATTCTTGTAGACCATGATTTGGCTTTAGGTGAACCTTCTGCAATATAATTCAGAACAACTGGTTTTAAGCAAATTTACTGGAGCATATTTTTATATCTTCTTTATTATGACTCTTTTACCCATCCCAGTATCTTATGACTTCTAAATATCTTTTTTAATGGCAATTCTGTTATATATAGTTGAATGTATTCTCTGTCTCTGGCACATTGTAAGTATTTAACAAATGCTTGCTGGTGGATACAACACTAAATGAATAGAAATGACTTCAGTAGAAATTGGGCTATAATTTCTAAGATTCCTATTTGCTTAAGAATTGTAAGTGTGAAGAAGGGGGCGGAGCCAAGATGGTGAACTGCAGACATCATTATCTGTGAGCTCCTCAGATCTTCCCTCAGTTCCAGAACAAATTAAGCCTCCAAACTGGTTCTGGAGTGACGGCTCCAACAAACACTGGATACAATGCACTTCTATCAAAAATTTACTTTGAAAAAACTGCAGAGAAGGTCAGTTTGGGATGGGTAGGGGATTGGCCACTTGCCTCACCAGCACACCCGGGGCGGAAGACCAGGCTGGGATAGAGCAGCAGATTTTAGGCTGCCAGGAAGTCCCTGGCAGACCCTTGGGCCACTTTGCACTGCTTGTGGGCAAGTGCTTTGGCAGATTTGCCTTCGGTAAAGGGTGGATTGAAAGCAGCTGAAAGCGGGGTCCTCGTGTGGATCTAGCCTGACAACCCCCGAATGGGAAGTCAACTCATTGAACTGCCCCAGTGCAAATTGAAACGGCTGCCATCCTGTGGCTGAGTCAGACCTCAAAATCAAAAACATGAGCTAGAAGCAGAAGAGAGCTATCACCATAGACACCTTTTATGGAAAGAAAGAAGGGCAGACCCTAGATGCTGAGATTCTTAAAGGGAATGCAACCCCAGAGGAAGCCACAAAGGCAAACATGAGCTGGTCCCCATTTTACAAGGCTTACCTGGAAGACTGCATTAAGAATCTCAAAAGAGAGTTAGAAGAAGAATGGGGAAATAAATTGAAATCAGTGCAAGAAGGATATAATGCCCTGCAACAGAGAAAAGAAAAAGACACCAAGTCACTGAAAAACAAAATTTGGGATATGGAAAAAAATCACCAACTAACTGGAAAAAAAAATTGCTGAAATGGAAAAAGTCACCAACTCACTGGAAAATAAAAATGGTGATTTGGAAAAAGACAACAATTCACTGAAAAACAAAATTGGTGAATTGGAAAAA
>JAJPUD010022638.1:4166-21089 GCA_023553655.1 Myrmecobius fasciatus | reverse complement strand
TCCAGAGAGCTGTGCCCAAATATTTCTGAGTTCGTTGACTTGAAGATCAGTTCGGAGGCTTATTTTATTGTTGATTTGAGAGAAGATCGGAGGAGAGGCGGAAAGTCACCTTTTCACTCTGCCATCTTGGCTCCGCCCCCATATATTACCATTCTTGAGAAGAAAAAATGTATTACTGTGAATATTTTAGGTCAACTAGATTCTAGGCTGTAGGTCATTTTCCAGCAAGCTTTTGTGAAAACAGTTTAATCCATCTTCTAGGTTGGTATCAGTACTGCAATTGAGGGATATATAAAGCAACCTGCCCTTTGAAAGCACTTCAAATTTTCTTTGCTGTTTGCTGAATTAAAGAGGATAACTCAAATTCATCAAATATAATGCATATTATTTTACTGACAACTGAAGCAAAGTAAGTGAAACACATGATGTTCATTTCCATTTAAGATGTATTTAAGAACTCATCCTTTTCTGAGGAGAAGCCTAGGTACTCATATTTTCTCAAATGAATTTGAAGTGATATTAGAGAAGTTGTTGATTAACTTGTATGTGCTTAGTAAATAAGAAAACTATGGCTAATTTAAATATATTAAGTGAATGTTTTCTTTTTTGTCATTAAATCTTTTTATTTTCAAAACACGTTTAGAAAATTTCCTTTTTTCTTTCCTTTTTTTTAAATTTACCATATACCCACGATCCTGTGCTCTCCCTTTCCTAGAGAGCCATCTGATATAAAAACTAGTACTTTCAAAAACAAATCAGAAGTAAAAAAAAAAAAAGATGAGGGGAAAAAATCAGAATAACTCACCAGTATATCAGAATAGTCAGAAAATATGTTCAATATACAACACTTACAGATCTCCCATCTCTGCAAAAGGGTATAGTGGGAGTTTCTTTTTAGATTTCTTCTTTTGAGTAATTCTTGATTTCCCATTATTTCAATATTCACTTTTTTATTAAAAATTTTTATTTCAAAACATATGCACAGATAATTTTCAACATTTGCCGTTGCAAAACCTGATATTTCAAATTTTCCCTCCTTTTCCCCTACTCCCTCCCCTAGATGGCAAGTAAACTAATATATATTAAACATGTGAAATTCTTTGATAAATATTTCCATAATTATTATGTGTCAGAAGAAAAACCAGTTCAAAAAGGGAAAAAATTTAAAAAGAAAAAAAAAATGCAAGCAAACGACGACAAAAAGAGTGATACTATGTTGTGATCCATACTCAGTCTCCAGAGTCCTTTCTCTGGGTAATGATGGCTCTCTTCATCACAAGACCATTGGAAGTGGCTTGAATAATCTCATTGTTGAAAAGGGACACTTCCATCAGAATAGATCATTGTGTAATCTTGTTGTTGTATACAATGTTTTCCTAGTTCTACTCACTTCACTTAGCATTAATTCATGTAAGTTTTTGAGGACTCTCTGAAATCAACCTATTGATCATTTCTTATAGAATAATAATAATCCATAACATTCATATACCATAACTTATTGTCATTCTCTAAATGATGGGAATCTACTCAGTTTCCAGTTTGTTGCTACTAAAAAAATGGCTGCTACAAATATTTTTTCACATATGGGTCCTTTTCTCTTTTTTATGATCTCTTTGTGATGCCAACTTGAGAGACTGCTGGATCAGAGTATTCACAGTTTAATACCTCTTTGGGCATGGTTCCAAATTGCTCTACAGAATAATTGTTTCGGTTCACACCTCCAGCAAAAATGTATGTATCCCAGTTTTCTCACATCCCCTAATTATCTTTTATCCTTATCTTTTCCTGTGATTGTAGCCAATCTGAGAGGTGTGTAGTGGTACATAAGGGAGGTCTTTATTTGCATTTCTCTGATCAATAGTGATTTAGAGCATTTTTTTTCCTTTTGACTAGAAATGGTTTTAATTTCTTCATCTGAAAACTGATCAAATCTTTTGGCCTGTTATCACTTGGAAAATGGATTGAATTCTTATAAATTTGAGTCAATTATATATTTATTTTAAAAATGAAGTCTTTATCAGAAACCTTTTATGTAAACATTTTTTTCTAGGTTATTGCTTCATTCTAATTTTGTCTGCGTTGGTTTTGTTTGTACAAAAACTTTTTAACTTAATAGAATCAAAATTATCCATTTTGCATTCCATAATATACTCTAGTTTTCCTTGGGCCAAAAATTCCTTCCTTCTCAACAGATCTGAGAGGTAGGCTATCCTTTTCTTCTAATTTCCTTATATTAATGTTCTTTATGTCTAAATCATGAACCAATTCAATCTTATCTTGTTATGGGGTATTAGGTGTGGGTCAATACCTAGTTTCTGTCATACTAATTTCCAATTTTCCAGAGCAGTTGATATTCTCAAATTATTTATATCTGATTCTTTCTTTGTGAAGAGTGCTTTGTAATTGTGTCAATATAGTTCATATGTTTGTGTTTTAGGTAGACCACCAAATATTTTATTTTGTCTACACTAATTTTAAATGGAATTTCTCTTTCTATTTCTTGCTGATGGGTTTTATCAGAAATATTTAGAAATGCTGATGATTTCTGGGGGTTTATTTTATATCAAGCAGCTTTGCTAAAGGTGTAAACTTAAAGCTAGAGTTTTGGATAATTTTCTAGGATTCTCCAAGAATATCACCATATCATCTGCAAAGAGTGATAGTTTTATTTAGTCATTGCCAATTCCCTTAATTTCTTTTTCTTTTCTTATTGTTAAGTCAACATTTCTAGTACAATGTTGAATAATAGTAGTGATAATGGGCATATTTGTTTCACCCCTGTTCTAATTGGGAATGTTTCTAGCTTGTTTCCATTACAAATAATGCTTGCACTTGGTTTCAAATAAGTACTATTTATTATTTTAAAGAAAGTACCCGTGTTCTCTAGAATTTTAATAGGAATTGGTGCTGTATTTTGTCAAGTGTTTTCTGCATCTATTAAGATTATCATATGATTTCTATTACTTTGTTATTGATATGGTTGATTATGCTAATAGTTTTCCTGATATTACACCAGTCCTGCATTGCTGGTATAAAAACCATTTGGCCATAGGGTATAATCTTGCTGATAAGTTTCTATACTCTCTTTTTTTTATTTTAATTTATTTGCAAAACATATGTATGGGTAATTCTTCAACATTAACCTTTACATATCTTTCTTTTCATATGACTGCAAATAGTTTTAATTTCATCCTCTGAAAATAGTCTGTTCATATCCTTTGACCATTTATCGATTGGAGAATGGCTTGAATTCTTACAAATATGAGACAATTTTCTATATATTTCAGAGATGAGAACTTTATCAGAACCCTTAAAGGTAAAGATGATTTCCCAATTTATTGCTTCCCTCCTAATCTTGACTGCATTGGTTTTGTTTGTACAAAAACTTTTTAACTTAATATAATCAGAGTTATCTATCTGATTTTCAATTAAGAGTTCCAGTTCTTCTTTGGACATAAATTTATTCCATCTCCATAAGTCTGAGAAGTATACTATACTACATTCCTCTAATTTACTTATAATATCACTCTTTATATCCAGATTATGAGGCCATTTAGATCTTATATTGGTATGTGGTGTTATATGTGTGTCAAGCCCTAATTTCTTCCCCACTAGTTTCTAATTTTCCCAGCAGTTTTTGTCAAATAGTGAGTACTTATCCCAGAAGCTGGGGTTTTTGGGTTTATCAAAGACTAAAGTACTGTGGTTATTGCCTAGTTTGTCTTGTGATTCTATTCTATTCCATTGATCGACTACTCTATTTCTTAGCCAGTACCAAATGGTTTTGATGACAGCTGCTTTGTAATATAGTTTGGATCTGGTACAACAAGTCCACTATCATCAGCCTTTTTTTTTTCATTAATTCTCTTGAAACTCTTGACCTTTTGTTCTTCCAAATTAATTTTGCTACTATTTTTTCTAGATCTGTAAGATAATTTCTTGGGAGTTTGATTGGTAGGGCACTAAAGAAGGAAATTAGTTTGGGTAGTATTGTCATTTTTATTATATTCACTTGGCCTATCCATGAGTATTTTATATTTTTCCAATTGACTAGGTCTTATTTTATTTCAGTGTAAAGTATTTTGTAGTTTAGTTCATATAGTTCCTGACTTTCCCTTTGCAGATAAATTCCCAAATATTTTATACTGTCAACAATTATTTTGAATAGAATTTCTTTTTGTATCTCTTGCTGCTGAACTTTATTGGTAATATATAAAAATGATGATTTATGTGGATTTATTTTGTATCCTGCGACTTTACTAAAGTTGTGAATTGTTTCTAGTAGTTTTTTAGTTGAGTCTCTAGGGTTCTCTAAGTATACCATCATGTCATCTGCAAAGAGTGATAATTTGGTTTCCTCATTACCCACTCTAATTGCTTTAATCTCTTTTTCTTCTCTTACTGCCAAAGCTAACATTTCTAAGACAATATTAAATAATAATGGTGACAGTGGGCAGCCTTGTTTCACTCCTGATCTTATTGAGAATGGTTCTAGTTTGACTCCATTACATATGATGCTTGCTGAATGTTTTAAGTAGACACTACAAATCATTTTAAGGAAAAGCCCATTTATTCCTATACTCTCCAGTGTTTTTAATAGGAATGGGTGTTGTATTTTATCAAAGGCTTTTCCTGCATCTATTGAGATAATCATATGGTTTTTGTTAATTTGGTTATTAATACAATTGAGTATGCTAATAGTTTTCCTAATATTGAACCAGCCCTGCATTCCTGGTATAAATCCTACTTGGTCATGGTGTATTATCCTGGGGATAACTTTCTGTAATCTCATTGCTAAAATCTTATTTAAGATTTTTGCATCAATATTCATTAGGGAAATGGGTCTATAGTTTTCCTACTCAGTTTTTTCCCTACCTGGTTTAGCTATCAGCACCATATCTGTCTCATAGAAGGAATTTGGTAGTACACCTTCTTTCCCTATTTTTTCAAATAGTTTATATAGTATTGAGATTGATTGTTCTTTGAATGTTTGGTAGAATTCACATGTAAATCCATCTGGCCCTGGAGATTTTTTCTTAGGGAGTTGGTTAATAGCATATCCTATTTCTTTTTCCAAAATGGGGCTATTTAAATAATTTATTTCCTCTTCTGTTAACCTAGGCAATCTATATTTTTGTAGATATTCCTACATTTCGTTTACATTATCAAATTTATTGGCATAAAGTTAGGCAAAGAAACTCCTAATTATGACTCTAATTTCCTCTTCTTTGTAGGAAAGTTCTCCCTTATCATTTTTGAGACCAACAATTTGATTTTTCCTCTTTCCTTTTTCTAATCAAATTAACTAAAGGCTTATCTATTTTGTTGGTTTTTTCATAAAACCAACTCTTACTTTTATTAATTAATTCAGTAGTTTTCTTGTTTTCAATTTTGTTGATCTCCCCTTTAATTTTCAGAATTTCCAATTTGGTATTTAATTGAGGGTTTTTAATTTGGTCTTTTTCTAGCTTTTTTAATTGTAAGCCCAGTTCATTGATCTTTTCTTTCTCTTTTTTATGCAAGTAAGCATCTAGAGATATAAAATTACCCCTTATAACCGCTTTAGCCGTGTCACACAAATTTTGGTATGTTGTCTCATTGTTGTCATTCTCCTGGATAAAATTATTGATTGTGTCTATAGTTTGCTCTTTCACACATTCATTCTTCAGGATTAGATTATTTAATTTCCAATTAATTTGTGGTCTGTTTTCTCCTGGTCTTATATTACATGTGAGTTTTATTGCATCATGATTTGAAAAGGATGCATTTACTATTTCTGCTTTTCTGCATTTGATTCTGAGGTTTTTATGCCATAACACATGATCAATTTTTTGTATAAGTTCCATGGACCCCTGAGAAAAAAGTATACTCCTTTCTATCACCATTCAATTTCCTCCAGAGATCTATCATACCTAACTTTTCTAGCCTTTTGTTTACCTCCCTAACTTCTTTCTTATTTATTTTGTGATTTGATTTATCTAATTCTGAGAGAGCAAGTTTGAGATCCCCCACTAGTAGAATTTTGCTGTCTATTTCTCCTTGCATCTCTGTAGGAATTTGGATGCTATACCACTTGGTGCATATATGTTTAGTATTGATACCACTTCATTGTCTATGGTACCCTTTAGTAAAATATAGTTTCCTTCCTTATCTCTTTTAATTAGATCTATTTTTGCTTTTACTTGATCTGAGATAAGGATTGTTACCCCTGCCTTTCTTTGTTCACCTGAAGCATAAAAGATTCTGCTCCAGTCCTTTACCTTCACTATGTATGTATCTCTATGTTTTATATGTGTTTCTTGTAAACAACTTATTGTAGGGTTGTGGCTTTTGAACCAGTCTGCTACCTGCTTCTGTTTTATGGGAGAGTTCATCCCATTCCCATTGACAGTTAGAATAATGATATCTCTATTTCCTGCCATCTTATTTACCCAGAGTTATGATTTTCTCTTCCCTTTCCCCTCTCTCCCTTCCCCCCTCCCCAGTACTTTATTTTTGATGACCACCTCCCTCCAACAGTCCTCCCCCCTTTAGACTCCTTCCCTCCTCTTTACACCTTTTCCATAATCCTTCTATTAGTCTATCCCTTTCTTTTCCTCCTTTCCCTCCCACCTTCCCACAAGGAGGGTCAGGTCTTTCTTTGAAGCCAAATGTGTCTGATATACTCTCTTGGAGTCCAATCTAATGAGAGTAAGGTTTACACAATACTCATTGCTTTCCCTTCTTTCCCTCAATTATATCAGATCTTCTGTGTCTCTTTATGAGATTTTGCCTTATTTTACCTCCTTTATTTTTACTTTATTTTGCCTCCTTTCCCCCCTTTTTTCAGTATGGTATCCCTTCAACCTCTAATTTCTTTTTCATTATTATCAAAAAAAATCGAATTATACCCCCATTCTTTAAGGATACCTATAGTAGAAATATAGTTCTCAAGAGTTCTTTCCTTTTTACCTTTTTATGCTCCTCTTGAGTTCTGTATTTGGAGGTCAAATTTTTTGTTCAGATCTGGTCTTTTCATTAGAAATAGGTGAAATTCTCCTATATCATTGAATGACCATCTTCTTCCCTGGAAGATGATGCTCATTCTAGCTGGATAACTTATTCTTGGCTGTAATCCAAGTTCTTTTACCTTTCGGAATATCTGATTCCAGGCCCTTCGATCCTTTAATGTGGAAGCTGACAGGTAATTATAATGACAGTTCCTCGGTATTTGAACTGTTTCTTTCTAGCTGCTTGCAATATCTTTTCCTTGGTGCGATAGTCCTGAAATTTGGCCACAATATTCCTTGGGGTTTTAATTTTGGGGTCTCTTACTGGAAGTGATCGGTGAATTCTTTCAATGCCAATTTTGCCTTCTGATTCTAAAACATCAGGGCAATTATCTTTCATGATTTCTTGAAAGATAGCATCCAGGTTCTTTTTTTCATCGTGGCTTTCAAGGAGTCCAATAATCTTTAGATTGTCTCTCCTGGATCTGTTTTCCAAGTCAGTTGTTTTTTCTAGGAGATATTTCATATTTTCTTCTGTTTTTTTTTCATTTTTTTGTTTTTGTTTGACTGATTCTTGAAGTCTTATTGAGTCATTTACCTCTATTTTTTCAATTTTAATTTTTAAAGTATTATTTCCTTCAGTTATGTTTTTTTATCTCCTTTTGTAGCTGGCCAATTGAATTTCTTGGTTCAATGCATTCTTTTTCCATTTTGCCAATTTTATTTTTCAGTGAATTGTTGTCTTTTTCCAATTCACCATTTTTATTTTCCAGTGAATTGATGTTTTTCTTTTTCCAATTCACCATTTTTATTTTCCAGTGTTTGACATCTCTGTTGCACTGATCTCAATTTATTTCTTCATCCTTCTTCTAGCTCTCTTTTGAGATTCTTTATGCAATCTTCCAGGAAAGCTTCCTGAAAAGGGGTCCAGCTCATGTCCGCCTTTGTTACTTCCTCTGGGATTGTTTTCAGAATCTCAGGATCTGGGGACTGCTCTACTTTCTCTCCGTAGATGCTGTCTATGGTGAGAGCTCTCTTCTGCTTCTTGCTCATGTTTTTGAGCTGTAAGAAGTTTAGGTCTGGATCAGTTGAGGTCTGAATCACTAGCAGGGAATTCTGCCATTTCAATTGTCCCCAGGGCAGTTTGCCGAGTTTACTTCTGGAGCGGGGCTCGGCTAGATTTGCACTAGGACCACGATTTCAGCTGCTCTCAATCCACTCTTATTCAGAGGCAGATCTGCCAAAGCACCTGCCCGCAAGCAACGCAAAGTGACCCAGGCTTCTTCCAGGGATTTCCTGGGTGCCTAAAACCTGCCACTCTGTTGCAGCTCTGACTTCTGCCCCGGCTGGCATCTGATCGCGACCAGCTGCCGATTCCCCTGAGACTGACCTCCGGAGTTTTTTCAAAGTAGATTTTTGATAGAAGTGCGTTGTATTCCAAGTGTTTGGTGAAGCCCTCCCTCCACAACCAGTTTGGAGGCTCAATTTGACTCAGTCTGAGGGAAGTTCTCAGGAGCTCACAGACAATGCTGTCTGCAATTCGCCATCTTGGCTCCACCTCGCTATATTCTCTTTACTAATATTTTATTTAAAATTTTTGCATCAGTATTCATTAAGGAAATTGGCTTATAATTGTCTTTCTCTTTTTTAGATTTTCCTGGTTTAGGTATCAGTACCATATTTCTGTCATTAAAGGAATTTGGCAGCACTCCTTCTTTACTTATTTTTCCAAATAGTTTACATAGTATTGTAATTAAATGTTTTTTAAATGTTTTATAGAATTTAATTGTGAATCCATTTGACACTGGAGATTTTTTCATAGGGAGTTCATTACTGGACTTTTCATTTTTTTTTTTAAAATGGAACTATCTAAGTAATTTATTTTCTCTTCTGTTGATCTGGGCAGATCATTTTTGTAATATTTTTGTAAATAATTATCCATTTCATTTAGATTGTCTGACTTGCTGCCACAGAGTAGGGCAAAGTAACATATTTATTGTTTTAAATTATTTTTCATGGGTAAATTCAATGTTTTCGTTTTTTATGCTGTTGATTTGTGTTTTTTTTCTTTCCTTTTTCTAATCAAATTAATCAAAAGTTTAGCTGTTTTGTTGCTTTTTTCATAAAACCAACTCAGTTTTATTTTTTAGTTTAATAGTTTTCTTAGTTTCATTGTTTAATTTTTTGCTTTGAGTTTCAGAATTTCTAATTTGGAATTTAATTGGGAGTTTTTAATTTTTTTCTTTTTCTACCTTTTAAATTTGCATGCCCAATTCATTGATTTGTTCTTTCTCTATTTTATTCATATAGCTAATTAGAAATTTAAAAATTTCCCCTAAGCACTGATTTGGTTGCATCTCATTGGTTTTGGTATGTTGTTTCATTATTGTCATTTTCTTGGATGAAATTATGGATTGTTTCTCTGATTTGTTGTTGGACCAACTCACTTTTTAGAATTAGATCATTTGATTTTCAATTTCTTTTAGTCTATCTTTCCCTGACACTTTATTGAATATAATTTTATTGCAATGTGATCTGAAAAGAAAGCATTTACTCTTTCTGCCTTTCTGCATTTGATTGTGAGGTTTTTTATACCCTAAATAAAACATGGTCCGTTTTTGTATAAATGCCATGTACTGCCAAGAAAAAGGTGTCTTCCTTTCTGTCCCTATTTCATTTACTCCAGAGGTCTATCTTATCTAGATTTTCTAGTATTCTATTAACTTCCCTAGCCTCTTCCTGGTTTATTTTGTAGTTAGATTTGTCTGATTCTGAAAAGGGAAGGTTGAGGTCTTCCCTGTCTATTTGTTTTTGTAACAATCTTAAATTCCTCTCTAAGAATTTGCCACTCTACCACTTGGTGCATACACATTTAATATCATTACTAATTCATTGTTTATGGTACTTTTATCAAAATGTACTTTTCTTTCTTATCTTTTAATAAGATCTATTTTTACTTTTGCTTTATCTGAGATTAGAATTGCTACCTATTTTTTTTTTTAAATTCAGCTGAAGCATATTAAATTCTGTTCCAGCCTTTTACCTTTACTCTATATGTGGCTCTCTGTAGCAAATGTGTTTCTTGTAAACAACATATTGTAGGATTCTGTTTTTTAATCCACTTTGCTATTTGCTTTCATTTTATGGAAGAGATTATCCCATTCACATTCACATTTATGATTACTAGCTCTGTATTTCTCTCCTTCCTATTTTCTCCTCTGTATATTTCTGTTCTCTCTTTCCACCCCATCCTTAATTGTGCTTTTTACCCACACCACCCACTACCACATCTCCTATCACCCCTCCCCTCTTCTTTTACTTTTTCCCCTAGTGTTTCTGCCCTCCTTTCTATCCTGCCCATTCGTTTTATTTCCTCTTTCACCTCTTATTTCTTTCGAGGGTTAGATAAATTTCTATACCCAATTAAATGATTAATATTCCCTCTTAAAACTAAAACTGATGAGATCAAACTTCAGACAATGCTCAATGTAGGAGAGACTTCCCCTCTCTTCTTCCCTTCATTTATAATAAACTTTTTGTGCCTCTCCATGTAATCTAATTGTCCCATTATACTTCCCCATTCCTCTTTTTCCACTCCTTAATGCCTTTTTCTTTGATATTGTCACATCAGAGATCATTCAAAACCACACCCTTGGTCCATATGATACCCCTTCTGTCTTCTTCAGTGACAGATACAGTCCTCAAGAGTTACAGATACCAATTTTCCATATAGAGATGTAAACAGTTTAACCTTTAAATAATATATATATTTCCCCGTTTATCCTTCTATGTTTCTCTTAAGTCCTGTGTTTATATATCAAATTTTCTGTTCAGTTCTGGGTTTTTTTTCCATAGAAATTATTGAAAACCTCTTACTTCATTGAAGATCCATGAGCTAAAAATTGATGTTGAGTTGCTATGGAAGCCATTTGCTAGTGGCTGCTGGGGATCTAATTTTATCCAGAAGAATAGATCCCTTCATGTGAGAGGATAATAATGATACAAGGAGACTGAGAGGCAGTTGCATTCTCTGACCTCTCTCCTCTTCCCTCTAGCCCCTGATTTATTTCATTCCTAATTCACAAGCAACATCTGAGTCAGTAGAGGCAATTTACTTTTTGATTGCTTTTTGATTTGCAATTCCTTCAGGGGTGTTATGATTCACAGTTGTGGGGGCTCCTGGAGAACTCACCTGCCCCTTCACACTTAGACATGGTCCTTAACACTGAGTCTCACTGGGTAGTTAATTCTTGATTGTAACCCTAGATCTTTGCCTTCTAGAAAATATGATATTGCAGGCCCTCCAATTCTTTATTTTAGAAGCTGTCAGAACCTGGGTAATCCTGACTGTTAGTCCTTGATATTTGAATTGTTTTTGTCTGGAAATTACAGTATTTTTTTCCCTTGAGGTTGTAGTTCTAGTGTTTCACAACAGTGTTTCTTGGTGTTTTCCTTGTGTGAGCTCTTTCCAAAGGTGATTAATGATACAATCTTTCAATGAATATTTCCCCCTCTGTTTCTAAAATATTGGGGCCATTTTCCTTAATGATCTCTTGGAGAATGCTATCCAGGCTCTTTTTTGGGGGGAAGGGAAGGGCCATGGCCTTCATGTAGGAAAATAATTTTTAAACTGTCTCTTCTGGATTTATTTTCTAGGTTGGCTTTTTTCATATTTTCTCCTGTATTTTCCTTCTTTTTAGTTTGCTTGACCAATTCTTGATCTCTCAAAAAATCCTTAGCTTCCATTTGCTCTGTTCTAGTGTTTAATGTGTGATTTTCTTCAGTTAACTTTTATATCTCTTTTTCCATTTAGTTAATTCTACTTTTGAAGGTATTGTTTTCTTCGATAGTTTTTTTTTTTCCTTTTGGCCAATTTTACTTTTTAAGAAGTTATTTTCTTCACTCAATTTTTTCTCTTCCCTTTCCAAACTGTTGACTCTCTTATTTTTTCTTCTACCTCACTTATTTGCCTTTTAAAGTCTTTTATGAGCACTTTCAAAAAGCCTCTTTGGGCTTGATACCAATTCATATCACCCTTGGAGGTTTTCTTCATGAATATTTTATCCTCATCTGAGTTTGCATTTTAGCCTTCCCTGCTACCATAGTAGTTTTCTATGGTCAAGGTCCTTTTCTGGCTTTTGTTCATTTTCTTTGCTTTTCTTTTCGTATTCCGTTTTTGTTTTTTTTTTTTACTTTTATCTTTGAGATCTGCTCCTGAGATAAAGGGGAGCACTATACCAAGAGCTCTGAGCTTTGGCTTTGAACACAGAAGTCCCTTGTGTTTGTATGAAGTAGCTTTGTTTTTTTTGTTTTTTTTTTTTCCAGGAAACTGCCAGGTTTCCCAGAGTTTGCCTTCTAAGCTGGGACTTGAGACTGCCCCCTTAATCTGCTCTGCTACTGAGCAAGCACTAAAGATTTTAGTTTCTGATTTGCTATGATTAAGACCCTCTCACTGGTGTTTCCAGAATTTGTCTGAGCTGGACTGAACAACCTTTTTACCCCTGTGAGACAGACCTTTCTTTTTTTCTGTCTGATTGATTCTTTTTATTTTTTATTTTTTTATTAAAACTTTTTATTTGTATAACATATATATGGGTAGTTCCCCAGCATTGATCTTTACAAAGCTCTCCATTGCAACTTTTACCCCCAGTCCCCTCCCCTCCCCTAGATGGCAGGAAGTCCACTACATGTTAATAATGTAATAATAGTTGACAAGTTGTGTAAGAAAAATCCTTTCTGTAAGAAAAAAAAAAAAAAAGAAAACCAGAGAAAGGCAACACAATGCAAGCAAACATCAACAGAGGTCATGAAAATGTTACGTTGTGTTCCATATTTCATATCCCTCTCTCTAGGTGTATATGGTTTTCTTCAGTGAACAATTGGAACTGGTTTGAGACATTTCTTTGTAGCAGAGAGCCATGGACCTCAGAATTGATTGTCATATAGTATTGTTGTTGCCATGTACAATGATCTCCTGGTTCTGCTTGCCCCACTCAGCATCAGTTCATGCAAGTTTCTCCAGGCCTCTCCAAAATCATCCTGCTGGTCGTTTCTTACAATGCAACAATATTCCATAACATTCATATACCACAATTCATTCAGCCTCTCTCCAATTGTTGGGCATCCATTCAGCCTCCAGTTTCTAGCCACTACAAAAAAGGTTGCCACAAACATTCTTGCACATGTGGGTCCCTTTCCCTCCTCTAAGATCTCTTTGGGATATAGGCCCAATAGAAACACTGCTGGGTCAAAGGGTATGCACAGTTTGATAACTTTTTGAGCGTAGCTCCAAATTGCTCTCCAGAATGGTTGGATCCGTTCACAGTTCCACCAACAATGTATTAGTGTCCCAGTTTTCCCACATCCCCTCCAACATTCATCGTTATCTTTTCCTGTCATTTTAGCCAATCTGACAGGTGTGTAGTGGTACCTCAGGGTTGTCTTAATTTGCATTTCTCTGATCAATAGTGATTTGGAGCACCTTTTCATATGACGAGAGATGGTTTTAATTTCATCATCTGAAAATTGTCTGTTCATATCCCTTGACAACCCATCTATTGAAGAGTGGCTTGAATTCCTATACACGAGACAATTCTCTACATACCCTAGAAATGAAGCCTTCATCAGAACCATCAAATGCAAAGATGATTTCCCAGTTTGAGGCTTCCCTCCCAATCCTGTCCCACACTAGTTTTATCTGCACAGAAACTTTTCAACTCAATATAATCAAAATTATCCATCTAGTGTTCAATTAGGAGCTCCAGATTTCTCTGGACATAAATCCATTCCATCTCCACAGGTCCGAGAGGCAAACTATATAACGTTTCTCTAACTTCATTAAAAAAATCACTCTTTATATCTAAAACCTGAACCCACTTAGATCTTATCTTGGTATGTGGTGTTAGGTATGGGTCAAGCCCCAATTACTTCCACACTAGTTTCCAATTTTCCCAGCAGTTTTTGCCGAACAGTGAGTACTCATCCCAAAAGCTGGGGTCCTTGGTTTTATCAAACACCAAATTGTTAAGGTTATTGCCTAGATTTTCCTGATAACCTATCCTGTGCCACCGATCGAATGCTCCACCTCTCAGCCAGCACCAAATGGCCTTCATGACTGTTGCTTTATAATATAGTTTTATATCTGGTACAGCAAAGCCACAGTCATCTGTCTTTTTTTCATTAATCTCCTTGAAATCCTTGACCTTTTCTTCTTCCAAATGAACTTTGCTACTATTTTTTCTAGATCTGTAAAATAATTTCTTGGGAGTATGATTGGTATGGCACTAAATAAGTAGATCAGTTTGGGTAGTATTGTCATTTTTATTATATTCGCTCTGCCTACCCATGAGCACTTAATGTTTTTCCAGTTGATTAGGTCTGATTTTATTTGTGTGGAAAGTGTTTTGTAGTTTAGTTCGTATAGTTCCTGACTTTTCCTTGGCAGATAGATTCCCAAATATTTTATCCTATCATCTGTTGTTTGTAATGGAATTTCTTTTTGTATCTCTTGCTGCTGAACTTTGTTGGTAATATATAAAAATGCTGATGATTTATGTGGATTAATTTTGAATTCTGCCACTTTGCTAAAATTGTGAATTGTTTCTAGTAGGTTTTTAGTTGAGTCTCTAGGGTTCTCTAAGTATACCATCATGTCATCTGCAAAAAATGATAATTTGGTTTCCTCATTACCTACTCTGATTCCTTTTATCTATTTTTCTTCTCTTATTGCTAAAGCTAACATTTCTAATAAAATATTAAATAGTAATGGTGACAGGGGGCAGCTTTGTTTCACTCCTGATCTTATTGGGAATGGTTTTAGTTTGTCTCCATTACATATGATGCTTGCTGATGGTTTTAAAAAGATGCTACTGATCATTTTAAGTAAAAGCCCATTTATTCCTATACTCTCTAGTATTTTTAATAGGAATGGATGTTGGATTTTATCAAATGCTTTTTCTGCATCTATTGAGATAATCATATGGTTTTTGTTAGTTTGGTTATTAATATAATTAATTATGCTGATAGTTTTCCTTATATTGAACCAGCCCTGCATCCCTGGTATAAATCCTACTTGGTGATAGTGTACTATCCTGGGGATGACAGTCGGTAATCTCATTGCTAATATATTATTTAAAAATTTTGCATCAATATTCATTAGGGAAATTGGTCTATCGTTTTCTTTTTTTTTCCTAATTTTTTTATTAAAACTTTTTATTTGTATAACATATGTATGGGTAGTTCCCCAGCATTAATCTTTACAAAGCTTTCCATTACAAATTTTACCCCCAGTCCCCTCCTGTCCCCTAGATGGTAGGAAGTCCATGACATGTTAATAATGTTGAATTACTTGACAAGTTACGCAAGAAAAATCCTATCTACAAGAAAAAAAGAAAATCAGAGAAAGGCAACACAATGCAAGCAAATATCAATAGAGATCATGAAAATGATATGTTGTGCTCCATATTTCATATCCCTCTCTTTCGGTGTATAGGTTTTCTTCAGTGAACAATTGGAACTGGTTTGAGACAATTCTTTGTTGCAGAGAGCCATGTCCATCAGAATTGATCATCATGTAATACTGTTGTTGCTGTGTATGATGATCTCCTGGTTCTGCTCGTTTCACTCAGCATCAGTTCATGCAAGTCTCTCCAGGCCTCTCTGAAATCGTCCTGCTGGTCGTTTCTTACAGAGCAATAATATTCCATAACATTCATATAACATAATTTATTCAGCCACTCTCCAATTGATGGGCATCCCTTTAGTTTCCAGTTTCTAGCCACTACAAAAAGGACTGCCACAAACATCCTTGCACATGTGGGTCCCTTCCCCTCTTCTAAGATCTCTTTGGGATATAGGCTCAGTAGAAACGCTGCTGGGTCAAAGGGTATGCACAGTTTGATAGCTTTTTGAGCATAGCTCCAAATTGCTCTCCAGAATGGTTGGATCTGTTCACAGTTCCACCAACAATGTATTAGTGTCCCAGTTTTCCCACATCCCCTCCAACATTCATCGTTATCTTTTCCTGTCATTTTAGCCAATCTGACAGGTGTGTAGTGCTAGCTCAGGGTTGTCTTAATTTGCATTTCTCTGATCAATAGTGATTTGGAGCACCTTTTCATATGACTAGAGATGGTTTTAATTTCATCATCTGAAAATTGTCTGTTCATATCCCTTGACCACTTATGTATTGAAGAGTGGCTTGAATTCTTATATATATGAGACAATTCTCTATATATTTTAGAAACGAAGCCTTTACCAGAACCATTAAATGTAAAGATGATTTCCCAATTTGAAGCTTCCCTCCTAATTTTGTCTTCAGTAGTTTTATTTGTACAGAACTTTTTAACTTAATATAATCAAAATTATCTATCTGGTATTCAATTAGGAGTTCCAGATCTTCTTTGGATATAAATTTATTCCATCTCCACAGGTCTGAGAGGTAAACTATATTATGTTCCTCTAACTTGCTTACAAAATCACTCTTTATATCCAGATCATGAACCCATTTAGATCTTGTCTTGGTATGTGGTGTTAGATGTGGATCAAGCCCTAATTTCTTCCACACTAGTTTCCAATTTTCCCAGCAGTTTTTGCCGAATAGTGAGTACTTATCCCAAAAGCTGGGGTCTTTGGGTTTATCAAAAACTAAATTGTTAAGGTTATTGCCTAGACTGTCCTGATAACCTATCCTCTACCACTGATTGACTGCTCTATTTCTTAGCCAGTACCAAACGGTTTTGATGACCACTGCTTTATAATATAGTTTTAGATCTGGTACAGCAAGGCCACCTTCATCTGCCTTTTTTTAATGAATCCCCTTTAAATCCTTGACCTTTTGTTCTTCCAAATGAACTCTGCTACTATTTTTTCTAGATCTGTAAAGTAATTTCTTGGGAGTTTGATTGGTATGGCACTAAATAAGTAGATTAGTTTG
>JAJPUD010022637.1:0-21095 GCA_023553655.1 Myrmecobius fasciatus | reverse complement strand
ATCTTGGTATATGGTGTTAGGTGTGGGTCAATGCCTAATTTCTTCCATACTAGTTTCCAATTTTCCCAGCAGTTTTTGTCAAATAATGAGGTTTTATCCCCAAAACCTGGGTCTTTGGGTTTATCAAACACAAGATTACTATTGTCATTGAGTATTTTGTCCTGTGAACCTAACCTATTCCACTGTTCCACTACTCTATTTCTTATCCACTACCAAATGGTTTTGGTGACCACTGCTTTATAATATAGTTTTAGATCTGGTGCAGCTAGGCCACCCTCATTTGCATTTTTTTTCATTAATTCCCTTGAAATTCTTGACCTTTTGTTTTTCCAGATGAATTTTGTTGTTATTTTTTCTAGTACAATTAAATAATCTCTTGGGAGTTTGATTGGTATAGCACTAAATAGATAGATTAGTTTAGGGAGCATTGCCATATTTATTATATTCGCTCGACCTATCCAAGAGCACTTGATGTTTTTCCAATTGTTTAGATCTGACTTTATTTGTGTGGAGACTGTTTTGTAGTTTTGCTCATATAGATCCTGACTTTCCCTTGGCAGATATATTCCCAAATATTTTATACTATCAATAGTTATTTTGAATGGAATTTCTCTTTGTCTCTCTTGCTGTTGCATTTTGTTGGTGATGTATAAAAATGCTGATGATTTATGTGGATTTATGCTGTATCCTGCACCTTTGCTAAAGTTGTGGATTAATTCTAATAGTTTTTTAGTTGATTCTCTAGGGCTCTCTAAGTAGACCATCATATCATCTGCAAAGAGTGATAATTTGGTTTCCTCATGACCTATTCTAATTCCTTTAATCTCTTTTTCTTGTCTTATTGCCAAGGCTAGCATTTCTAATACAATATTGAATAGTAATGGTGATAGTGGGCAACCTTGTTTCACCCCTATCTTATTGGGAATGGTTCCAGTTTATCACCGTTACATATGATGCTAGCTGATGGTTTTAAATAGATGCTACTGACTATTTTAAGGAAAAGTCTATTAATTCCTATACTCTGTAATGTTTTCAATAGGAATGGATGTTAGATTTTATCAAATGCTTTTTCTGCATCTATTGAGATTATCATTTTTTTGTTAATTTGGTTATTAATATAGTGAATTATGTTAATAGTTTTCCTAATATTGAACCATCCCTGCATTACTGGTATAAATTCTACTTGGTCATGGTGTATTATTCTGGGAATGATTTTCTGTAATCTCTTTGCTAATATTTTATTTAAGATTTTTGCATCAATATTCATTAAGGAGATTGGTCTATAATTTTCTTTCTCTGTTTTTCTTTTACCTGGTTTAGGTATCAGTACCATGTCTGTATCATAAAAGGAGTTTGGTAGGAGTCCTTCATTCCCTATTTTTTGAATAGTTTATATGATATTGGAGTTAATTGTTTTTTAAATGTTTGGTAGAATTCACATGTCAATCCATCTGGTCCTGGGGATTTTTTCTTAGGGAGTTGATTAATGATTGTTCTATTTCTTTTTCTGAAATGGGACTATTTAAGTAATTTATTTCCTCTTCTGTTAATCTGGGCAATCTATATTTTTGTAGATATTGCTCCATTTCACTTAGGTTATCAAATTTATTGGCATACAGTTGGGCAAAGTAACTCCTGATTATTGCCCTAATTTCCTCTTCATTGGTGGAAAGTTCTCCCTTTTCATTTTTGAGACTAACAATTTGATTTTCCTCTTTCCTTTTTCTAATTAAATTAGCTAGAGGTTTATCTATTTTGTTGGTTTTTTCATAAAACCAACTTTTAGTTTTATTTATTAATTCAATAGTTTTTTTACTTTCAATTTTACTAATCTCTCCTTTTATTTTTAGGATTTCAAGTTTGGTATTTGATTGGGGGGTTTTAATTTGTTCTTTCTCTAGCTTTTTTAGTTGCAAGCCCAATTCATTGATTTTCTCTTTTTCTATTTTATGCAAATAAGCATCTAGAGATATAAAATTTCCCCTTATTACTGCTTTGGCTATATCCCACAAATTTTGGTATGTTGTCTCATTATTGTCATTCTCTTGGATGAAATTAGTAATTGTGTCTGTAATTTGCTGTTTCATCCATTCATTCTTTAAGATAAAATTATTTAGTTTCCAATTGCTTTTTGGTCTATTTTCTCCTGGCCTTATATTGCATGTGATTTTTATTCCGTCATGATCTGAAAAAAATGCATTTATTATTTCTGCGTTCCTGCATTTGATTTTGAGGTTTTTGTGTCCTAACACATGGTCAATTTTTGTATAAGTTCCATGGACTGCTGAGAAAAAAGTAAACTCCTTTCTGTCTCCATTTAATTTCCTCCAAAGGTCTATCATACCTAACTTTTCTAACCTTTTGTTTACCTCCTCAACTTCTTTCTTTTTTATTTTGTGGTTTGATTTATCTAATTCTGAGAGAGGGAGGTTGAGATCCCCCACTATTATAGTTTTGCTGTCTATTTCTTTTTGCATCTCTCTGAACTTTTCCTCTAGGAATTTCCATGCTATACCACTTGGTGCATATATGTTTAGTATTGATATTGCTTCATCATCTATGGTACCCTTTAGGAAGATATAATTTCCTTCTTTGTCTCTTTTAATTAAGTCTATCTTTGCTTTTACTTGGTCTGAGATCAGGATTGCTACCCCTGCTTTTTTTTTGTTCACCTGAAGCATAATAGATTCTGCTCCAGCCTTTTACCTTCACCTTGTATGTATCTCTATGTTTTAGATATGTTTCTTGTATACAACATATTGTTGGATTCTGGTTTTTAATACAATCTGCTGTCCACTTAAACTTTATGGGAGAGTTCATTCCATTCACATTCACAGTTAAAATAACTAATTCTGTGTTTCCTGCCATCTTATTTACCCTAGCTTATGCTGTTCTCTTTCTTATTCCCTTTCCCTCCTCCCTACTATTTTGCTTTTGAAAACCACTTCCCTCAAACAATCCTTCCCCTTTAGAGCCCAACCCACCCCCTTTTTCCCCCCTTTCCCTCCTGTTTCCTTATAAGGACGTCTATTATTCCCTCTGAGCTAAATCTGATGAGATGGAGATTAACCCAATTCTCATTCCCCTCCCTTTTCTCCCCTCAATCATTATAGGTTTTCTTTGCCTCTACATGTGATGTAATTTCCCTTATTTTGCCTCCTTTTCATAGGAAAAGATAATGACAAATGTTGGAGGGGATGTGGGAAGGCTGGGACACTGATGCATAGTTGGTGAAACTGTAAACAGATCCAGCCATTCTGGAGAGCAATTTGGAACTGTGCTCAAAAAGTTATCAAACTGTGCATACCCTTTGACCCAGCAGCATTTCTGTTGGGCTTATATCCCAAAGAAATCATAAAGGAAGGAAAGGGCCCCACATGTGCAAGAATATTTGTAGCAGCCCTTTTTGTGGTGGCTAGAAACTGGAAACTGAATGGATGCCCATCGATTGGATAATGGCTGAATAAATTATGGTATATGAATATTATGAAATATTATAGTTCTGTAAGAAATGACCAGCAGGATGATTTCAGAGAGGCCTGGAGAGACTTGCATGAACTGATACTGAGCAAAACGAGCAGAACCAGGAGATCATTATACATGGCAACAACAATACTATATGACTATCAATTCTGATGGACCTGGCTCTCTTCAAAAATGAAATGTTTCAAACCACTTCCAATTGTTCAGTGAAGAAAGCCATATACACCCAGAGAGAGGTATATGAAATGTGGATCACAACATAACATTTTCATGCCCTCGATTGATGTTTGCTTGCATTGTGTTTCCTTTATCTGATTTTTCTTTCTTGTAGATATGATTTTTCTTGCATAACAAGGATAAGTGTGAAAATATGTATACATATATTCAATTTGTCAAGTATTTTAACATAATTAACATGTAGTGGATATCCTGCCATCTAGGGGAGGGGTAGAGAGTAGGGGGAAAAATTTGTAACAGAAAGCTTTGTAAAGGTTAATGTTGAAGAATTACCCATACATATGATTTTCAAATTAAAAAAATAAATTAAAAAAATAGAAATAGGTAAAATTCACCTATAGCATTGAATGTCCATCTTCTTTCCTGAAAGATAATGCTCACTTTAGCTGGATAGCTTATTCTTGGTTGTAATCCCCATTCCTTTGTTTTTCAGAATATCAGATTCCAGGACCTTCAATCCTTTAAGTTGGAAGCTTCTAGGTCCTGGATAATCCTAATTGTGGTTCCTCAGTATTTAAATTGTTTCTTTCTGGATGCTTGCAATATCTTTTCCTTGGTAGGATAGTTCTGAAATTTAGCCACTATATTCCTTGGGGATTTAATTTTGGGGTTTCATTCAGGAGTTGATTGGTGGATTGTTTCAATAGTTATTTTGCCTTCTGATTCTAAAATATCAGGGCCGTTTTCTTTCAGGTTTTCCTAAGGAAGCCTATAATACTTAGAATGTCTGTCTCTCCTAGATCTATTTTCCAGGTCAGTTGTTTTTCCTAGGAGACACTTCATATTTTCTTCTATCTTTCCAATTTTTTTGTTTTTATTTAATTATTTAATTCTTGTGGAGTCATTCACTTCCATTTGTTCAATTCTAATTTTTAATGTCTTATTTTCTTCAGTTACTGTTTTTAGCTCCTTTTTCAATTGACCAATTACATTTCATTGCATTCTTTTTCCATTTTTTCCATTTTTTTTGCAATGATCTCTTTTTGTTTCCCCATGTTTCTTCTAACTCTCTTTTAAGATCCTTTATGCAATCTTCAAAGAAAGCCTTGTGACATGGGATCCAGTTTATGTCTCTCTTTGGGGCTTTTTCTGGAGAAGCAACTTTAGGTCCTTTAGGGACCTCAGGATTTGAAATCTGTTCTCCCCTCTCTCCATAAAAGTTGTCTATGGTGAGAGTTCTTTTGGGTTTTTTATTCATTTTTTTAAGGTGTAAGGTCTGTTCAAGGCTATGGAGGTACAGCTGATTTTATTTGCCCTGGGGCAGTTCTGATGATTGAGTTATTTCAGGTTCTGGGTACTTCTGCTGATTGATTGATTGCTTTAGGGTGAAGTGCAATGGCAGCTAGGTCCAATGCTCTTCAGGGGTTCAATGGTTCACAATCTACCCCCCACAAAAGGCAGATCTTCCAAACCACCTGCTTACAATCAGGACAGATTGGCCTAAGAGGCCCATAAAAGACTCCCTGGTGTGTGAAAGCCACAACGCTCCAATCCTGCTCCAACTCCCTGCCCAGTTCCCCTGCCCTGGTTTCCCTGTGCTGCAGTCTGAGTTTAGCAGACCACCCTCCTGCCCAGTTGAAACAAACCTGTTTTGAAGTTCTTTCATTTTATCTTCTTCTAGAAATGTGTTGTACTCCAGATATTGTGTATTCTTTGACTTCAAAACCAGTCCAGAGATTTCATCTGCCTTTGGTTTGAGGGAAGGTTAGAGGAAGTTACAGAGACTAGTGTCCTATTTCCACCATCTTGGCTTCACCCCTGGAAGTCCACTATTATTGTTTTATACATAGAAATATAAACTGTATGTCTAAGATTGATATTGGTAATTGTGTAGTCCAAAAGAGTGAGGTAGAGATGAATATGATGTGATTCTTAAAAGGAAAACTATCTTGGAAAAGGTAAAAAATAGTAATTATAATATACAAATGAAATATGAAAGCAAGAATTACAAAGGGACTAGATGAGGGAGGAGGACTGGTATTTCTGAAAATCTATTCCTTTCAATAATGAGTTAAAAATGGATGTGTGTGTGTGTGTGTGTGTGTGTGTGTGTGTATGTTTAACCTTCTTATATAGTGAGAAGGATATAGCACTCTATCTAGAAATCTAGAAAGAAATAAAGGGGAAAGGAATAGGATAAGTATAGAAGCATAGGTAGGTTAACAAACATGCAATAAGGTATATAGATTAATGGGAAAGGCATAAAGAGGGAGAGAAAGAGTGGGAGAAGAAGATAAAGGAGTGATCCATGGGATCATAGGGGAAGTTAAGTAATTTCAAGACAAATTAAGGGGTAGGAATTAAGTAGACAAGTTGGCAGTGATAAGAAAAAATGGACAAACATAAACACGGTAACAATGATCAGGAGGAGAATTTATTGAGAAAAAAGTATGGGTAGTGTCACTGATCTCAAAGTCAAAATTTAAAAATAAAGAAATCTATATTATATATCAGCCATATTACTATTGTTTTATATGTGTCTACGTGCATGTGGATATGCATATGTATATGTGTGTATGTATGTTGGTGTATGTATGTATATACATGTATGTATATGTTTGTGTGTGTGTACATATATATGAATATATCAGTGTCCAACTGTAACCTGCTTGGATGAAGTGAGGTTTGAGAGGCAAGGAAAGGGAGAGAAAGTAAACTAAAAAGTGCACAGCACAGAACAAAAGCCTACAAGGAAGCAAAAAAAGATGGATAGTTATGATTTAAATGTCTTTTATTATATAAATATATATATATTCTTGAAATGGAAAATTATAGTTATACATTTTGAATCCTCCTTGTTATTCTGCTGGACACATGGCAATTTTTTTCTGTCTTTCTTTTTCTATTTTGTTTTTTTTATTCACATATAACTTTCAAATAAATAAATGCATCTTTTAAAAAAGAAAAAATTAAAAATAAGAAAGATGAAAATTAAGATTAAGGACATTAGATTTGGCAATTAAGTGATTATTGGTAATCAGAAAAGAAGTAAAAATTTGAGAGGAAAATGTTTGCAGCATTTCTCAAGTAAAAAAACCTCATCTCAAAGGAAAAAAATGAACAATTACATACATTAAAATAATCTGTGTAATTTAAAGACAAATCAAGAGTTAAGTACGGAATTTCTGTTGCCAAACTCAGCCTGTTTTTCATCACAACTATTACCAACTACTATGAGTGCCAAGGGAAATTTTCAGAGTCTAAAAATAAAAGCAGAGTCAAACATATAACTTGTTTATTCACGTGAAATTTATTGAAGGATATGACACAGCTGAATAGATCTTGGGTAATAGAGAAGGTAGCTGCCACTGATGTCCCTTTTAGTCTTTGGTGAGCATTGATTTCTCTTTCTCCTAAGATAACCAGCTGCAGATGTCAGGCAGCCATGATCCTCTGTGGGAATCCTCTTTCTGGCAGAAATTCTTCAGTATGGTGCATTCTGAAGGTAATTGCTCTTATTTAAAGGAAGACCATGCTTTTGAAATTATTTATCAGCCAATATACTTCATTACTCTAGACCTAAAGATTTGTGACACACTATGATTAACTTCATGAACAAATTCATGACTAGTCTTCTGAAAAGCTCAGTCTTGGCGTATGTTCAATAGAGCATGTATAGGTTGGTTACACTTATATCAATAGGAAAGCTATATGAGGCAGCCTCAAATTACTATTGTATCTCTGCTTATACAGGCTGCACATTTCAAATACTAAATTTATCTTGGTAATGCTTATGAAATAAGTTACTATTATTTTATAGAAAAGGAAAAAGCCTAAAAGGTTACAAATAATTAGATAATAATCAGTATTAGTGAATAAAGAAAGTGATGAATTCAACATCAAAACGATATATTACACTTAAAATAAATGTTTAACTTACTAAGGAAAGAAATCTTTAAAAAATTCAGAGTAAAGACTTTGGAAATCCTGGAGAACAACAGACAGCAAGGAGGATAGGTACCAACCAGCATCATGCCCATAGTGTTCAGATCTACTCGTTCTAAGATCCCTAATACTCTACCTTAAGACATCAGAAAGGATCCTCAACCTCTAAGACACAGGGGAATCTAACCATTAAAGTTGAAAGTCAGCAAAACAACCAAGATAGAAAGCAAGTAAGTTATACTACCTCACCCAAGACCCAATTAAGAGGGTCCCTGAAACTTGCAGAAAACAAAAATTTAGGAACTGTATTTGGATAGATGAGTAAATAAAAGAAAATACCATTCTGTATCAAATGGTATTATAAATCTAAGTCTACAACAGTTGCAAGCAGAGAATCAAAAAAAAAAGGGATTTCCTACAAGAACTACATAAATATTTAGAGAAATTAAGCAAAAGCTAGAAAATGAAATCAAATATCTTGTGTAAATAATCTGAATGAGAAGAAGTAGCTTAAATAACTATACATATATTCGATTTCTTAAGTATTCTAACATAATTATCATGTAGTGGATATCCTGCCATCTAGGGGAGGGGTGGGGAGTAGGGGGGAAAAATTTGTAACAGAAAGCTTTGTAAGGGTTAATGTTTAGGAATTACCCATACATATGTATTGCAAATAAAAAGTATTAATAAAAAAATAAAAATGATAAAAAAAATTAAAAAAGAAGTAGCTTAGGGAGGAAAATGATAAATATTACCTAAGAAAAAAAGTGCCTGACAATTAAAATTAAGCAGAAATCAATGATTCCTTGAAACAACATGAAATGGTGGTGAAGCCAAGATGGCAGAGTGAAGACATGACTCTCTATGCCCTCCTCTGACCTCTGAAACAAACAGAAAATTAAGTCTCTGGACTGATTTTTAACACAAATATTTGGATTACAAAATATTTCTTGCAAAAATTACCTTTGAAGAGCTTCATGTTTCAGTCAGGCAAGGGCTCGGGCAGGGGCTCAGGCAGGGGCTCAGGCAGTTCAGACACAGCTCCAGGAGGCAGGGCAGGAAACTGGGTGGGACTCAGCTTGGCAGACTTTTAAATAGCTGGGGAGTTTATCTGAGGCTCTCCAGGCACTCTGCCCTGATTGCAGGCAGGTGCTCTGACAGATCTGCCTTTTGTAAAAGGTAGATTGGAACTGGATCTGTAATACCAGGTCCTAGCCCTACTGGCCCAGCACCAGAAGTTAATTATCCAAATTGCCCCAGGGCAAACTGCCACAGCCACCACTTCTCTCCACTTTAAACAGACCCCAGCTTTTTTTTTTTGAAATGAGTAAGAAACAGAAGAGAGCTCCCACCATAGACAGCTTCTATGGAGAGAAAGAAAGGCATACCCCAGATCCTGAAGTTCCTATAGGCAAAGCAACTCCAAAGATAGCCACCAAGGGAGACACGACCTGGTCCCCCTTTCACAAGGCTTTCTTGGAAGACTGCATAAAGAATCTCAAAAGAGAGCTAGACGAGAAATGGGGAAATGAATTGAGATCAGTGCAAGAATGATATAATGCCCTGCAAAAGAGATATGATAAAGACACCAATTTACTGAAAAACAAAATTGGTGAAATGAAAAAAGTAAGCAATGAACCAAAAAATTCAATTGGCCAGTTACAAAAGGAGCTAAAAAAGGTAACTGAAGAAAATAATACATTAAAAATTAAAATTGAACAAATGCAAGTGAATGACTCAATAAGACTCCAAGAATCAGTCAAACAAAAACAAAAAAAAAATGAAAAAATGGAAGAAAATATGAAATCTCTCCTGGGAAAAACAACTGACTTGGAAAATAGATCTAGGAGAGACAATCTAAGGATTATTAGACTCCCTGAAAGCCACAATGAAAAAAAGAACCTACATGCTATCTTCCAGGAAATCATGAAAGAAAACTGACCTGGTGTTTTAGAATCAGAAGGCAAAATCGCCATCGAAAGAATTCACTGATCATCTCCTGAAAGAGACCCCAAAATTAAAATCCCAAGGAATATGGTGGCCAAATTTCAGGACTATCACACCAAGGAAAAGATATTGCTAGCAGCTAGAAAGAAACAATTCAAATATGGAGGAACTGTAATTAGAATCACACAAGATCTTTCAGCCTCCACAATGAAGGAGTGAAGGAGGCCTAAAACCAGATATTCCAAAAGTCAAAGGAACTTGGATTACAAGCAAGAATAACTTAGCCAGCTAGAATGAGCATTATCTTCCAGGGAAGAAGATGGTCATTCAATGATACAGGAGAATTTCACCTATTTCTAATGAAAAGACTAGAGCTGAACAAAAAATTTGACCTCCAAACACAGAACTCAAGAGAAACATAAAAAGGTAAAAAGGAAAGAAATCTTGAGAACTATATTTCTACTGTGGGTATACTTAAATAATGGGGGGTATAATTTGATATTACTTTGATAATATGAAAAAGAAACTAGAGGTGGAAAGGCTACCATATGAGGAAAAAGAAGGAAAAGGTGGTAAAATAAAGTTTAAAAAAAGGTGGTAAAAAATAATATAAAACCTCATGAAGAGGCAAAGAAAACCTAATATAATTGAGGGAAAGAAGGGAGAGAAATGAGCACTGTGTAAATCTTACTCTCATCAGATTAGGCTCTAAAAGAGTATATCAGACATATTTGGTTTCATAGAGAAACTTGTCTTTCCTTATAGGGACGTGGGAGGGAAAGGATTAAAAGAAAGGGATAGACTAATAAAAGAAAATAGAAGAATCAGGGAAAGGAGTAAAAGAGGAGGAGGGGCTTTAAAGGGGGGAGGACTGTTTGGTGAAGGCGGTCATCAAAAGCAAAATACTGAGGAGTGGGGAAGGGAGAAAGGGGAAAGGAAAGAGAAAAATATAACTTGGGTAAACAAGATGGCAGGAAATACAGAATTAGTTATTCTAACTGTGAATGTGAATGGGATGAACTCTCCCATAAAGCGGAAGCAAATAGCACACTGGAATAAAAACCAGAATCCAACAATATGCTGTTTACAAGAAACACATCTAAAGCATAGAGACACACACAGGGTGAAGGTAAAAGGCTGGAGTAGAATCTATTATTCTTCAGGTGAACAAAAAAAAAAAAAGCAGGGATAGCAATCCTTATCTCAGATCAAGTAAAAGCAAAGAGAACTAATTAAAAGAGATAAGGAAGGAAACTATATTTTACTAAAGTGTACCATAGATAATGTAGCAATATCAATACTAAATACATATGCACCAAGTGGTATAGCATCCAAATTCCTGGAGAAGAAATTAAGAGAGATGCAAGAAGAAATAGACAGCAAACTATACTAGTAGGGGATCTCAATCTTGCTCTCTGAGAATTAGATAAATCAAACCAAAAAATAAATAAGAAAGAAATTAGGGATGTAAACAAATTATTAAAAAAAGTTAGGTATGATAGATCTTTGGAGAAAATTGAATGGAGACAGAAGGGAGTTTACTTTTTTCTCAGGGGTTCATGGAACTTATACAAAAATTGACCATGAGTTAGGGCATAAAAACCTCAAAATCAAATGCAGAAGGGCAGAAATAGTAAATGCATCTTTTTTCAGATCATGATGCAATAAAAATCACTTGCAATATAAGGCCAGGAGAAAACAGACCAAAAGTTAATTGGAAATGAAATAATCTAATCCTGAAGAATGAATGAGTGAAAGCGCAAATCATAGACACAATAATTCCATCGAGGAGAATGACAATAATGAGACCATATACCAAAATATGTGGGATGCAGCCAAAACGGTAACAAGGGGAATTTTTATATCTCTAGATGCCTACTTGCCTAAAATAGAGAAAGAGAAGATCAATGAATTGGACTTACTATTAAAAAAAAACTAGAAAAAGAACAATTTAAAAATCCTCAAATAAATACCAAATTGGAAATTCTGAAAATAAAAGGGGAGATTAATAAAACTGAAAATAAGAAAACTATTGAAATAATAAATAAAACTAAGAGTTGGTTTAATGAAAAAACCAACAAAATAGATAAGGCACTAGTTAATATAATTAGAAAAAGGAAAGAGGAAAAACAAATTGTTAGTCTCAAAAATGATAAGGGAGAACTCTCCTCCAATGAAGAGGAAATTAGATTAATAATTAAGAGTTACTTTGCCCAATTTTATGCCAATAAATTTGATAATCTAAATGAAATGGAGGAATATCTACAAAAATATAGATTGCCCAGGTTAACAGAAGAGGAAATAAACTATTTAAATAGCCCCATTGAAGAAAAAGAAATAGAACAAGCTATTAATCAACTGCCTAAGAAAAAAAATCTCCAGGGCCAGGTGGATTTACATGTGAATTCTACCAAACATTTAAAGAACAATTAATTCCAATACTATATAAACTATTTGAAAGAATAGGGAAAGAAGGTATACTACCAAATTTCTCCTATGATAGATATGTTGCTGATAGCTAAACCAGGTAGAGTGAAAACAGAGAAGGAAAACTATAGACCAATTTCCCTAATGAATATTGGAGCAAAAATTTTAAATACGATATTAGCAATGAGATTACAGAAAGTCATTGCCAGGATAATACACTATGAACAAGTAGGATTTATACCAGCAATGCAGGGCTTGTTCAATGTTAGGAAAACTATTAGCATAATCAATTATCTTAATAACCAAACTAACAAAAACCATATAACTATTTCAATAGATGCAGAAAAAGCATTCGATAAAATCCAACACCTATTCCTATTAAAAACTCTAGAGATTATAGAAATAAATGGGCTTTTCCTTAAAATAATTAGTAGCATCTACTTAAAACCATCAGCAAACATCATATGTAATGGAGACAAACTAAAACCATTCCCAATAATATCAGGAGTGAAACAAGGCTGCCCACTGTCACCATTACTATTTAATATTGTATTAGAAATGTTAGCTTTGGCAATAAGAGAAGAAAAAGAGATAAAAGGAATTAGAGTAGGTAATGAGGAAACCAAATTATCATTCTTTGCAGATGATATGATGGTATACTTAGAGAACCCTAGAGACTCAACTAAAAAACTACTAGAAACAATTCACAACTTTAGCAAAATAAATAAATAAATCCACATAAATCAGTAGCATTTTTATATATTAACAATAAAGTTCAGCAGCAAGAGATACAAAAAGAAATTCCATTCAAAATAACTGTTGACAGTATAAAATATTTGGCAATCTATGTAGCTAGAAAAATTCAGGAACTATACAAACTGAACTGCAAATCACTTTCCACACAAATAAAGTCAGACCTAGTCAATTGGAAAAAACATCAAGTGCTCATGGGTAGCCTGAGCAAATATAATAAAAATGACAATACTACCCAAATTAATATACTTATTTAATGCATATCCATCAAACTCCCAAGAAAATATTTTACAGATTTAGAAAAAATAGTAGCAAAGTTCATCTGGAAAAACAAAAGGTCAAGAATTTCAAGGAAATTAATGAAAAAAAGGCTGAGGAAGGTGGCCTTGCTATACCAGATCTAAAACTATATTATAAAGCAGCGGTCATCAAAACCATTTCGCACTGGCTGAGAAATAGAGCAGTCGATCACTGGCATAGGATAGGATCACAGGACAAACTAGGCAATAACTATAGCCATTTAGTGTTTGATAAACCCAAAGATCCCAGCTTTTGGGATAAGTACTCACTATTCAACAAAAACAGCTGGGAAAATTGGAAGCTAGTGTGGAAGAAACTAAGGCTTGACCCACACCTAACACCACATACCAAAATAAGATCTACATGGGTTCATGATTTGGATATAAAGAGTGATATTAGAAGCAAATTAGAGGAATATAGGATAGTTTACCTCTCAGACCTGTGGAGATGGAATAAATTTATGTCCAAAGAAGAACTGGAAGTCTTAATTGAACACCAGCTAGAAAATTTTGACTATATTAAGTTAAAAAGTTTCTGTACAAACAAAATTAATGCAGACAAGAAAAGGATGGAAGCAATAAATTGGAAAATCATCTTTACATTTAAGGTTTCTGATAAAGGCTTCATTTCTAAAATTTATAGAGAATCGTCTCATATTTATAAGAATTCAAGCCACTCTCCAATCGATAAATGGTCAAAGGATATCAACAGACAATTTTCAGATGATGAAATTAAAACCATTTCTAGTCATATGAAAAGGTGCTCCAAATCACTATTGGTCAGAGAAATGTAAATTAAGACAACTCTGAGGTACCACTACACACCTGTCAGATTGGTTAAAATGACAGGAAATGATAATGACGAATGTTGGCAGGGATGTTGAAAAACTGGGACACTAATACATTGTTGGTGGAACTGTGAATGGATCTAGCCATTCTGGAGAGCAATTTGGAACTCTGCTCAAAAAGTTATCAAACTGTGCATACCCTTTGACCAAACAGTGTTTCTATTGGGCCTATATCCCAAGGAGATCTTAAAGGAAAGAAAGGGACCTACATGTGCAAGAATGTTTGTGGCAGCCCTTTTTGTAGTGGCTAATAACTGGAAACCGAATGGATGCCCATCAATTATAGAATGGCTGAATAAATTATGGTATATGAATGTTATGGAATATTATTGTTCTATAAGAAACGACCAGCAGGATGATTTCAGAACGGCCTGGAGAGACTTGCATGAACTGATGCTGAGCGAAATGAGCAGAACCAGGAGATACACAGCAACAACAATACTATATGATGATCAGTTCTGATGGACATGGCTCTCTTCAACAATGAAATGCTTCAAACTACTTCAATTTAGTCAGTGAAGAAAGCCATATATACCCAGAGAAAGGGATATGAAATTTGGACCACAACATAACATTTTCATGCTCTCTATTGATGTTTGCTTGCATTGTGTTTCCTTTCTCAGATTTTTTTTCTTGTAGACAGGATTTTTCTTGCCCAGAAAGATAAGCATGGAAATATGCATGCATATATTCAATTTCTCATTAACATAATTAACATGTAGTGGATTTTCTGCCATCTAGGGGAGACATGGGGACTAGGAGGGAAAAATTTGTAGCAGAAAGCTTTGTAAGGGTCATTGTTGAATAATTAGCCATACATATGTTTTGCAATTAAAAAGCTTCAATAAAATGCATTTTAAAAAAAGAGAGAAACAACATCAAATATTAGAATTAAAAGACTGAAAAGAGAAGAAAATAAAAAATAACTGGTATCAAAAGACTACTACCAAAAAGATAATTTAGGAATCATTAAGATCCAAAAATTGTTTTTAAAAAGTCTGGAATATATGTTTTTAAAAAATGGTGTATGAAAATTATCCAAAATAAAAAGAAACAATAAAAATACCACAATACCTGATAACTTCTACTACTAGGATCCTGAAATACAATAAATCAAATAGTGAAAGATATATGCTTCTAAAAAGAAGAAAATTACGCTCCTACTGATTTTTCAGTGGAAAAGTATAGACCTTTAAATGAACCAAGATCTTTTAAGCATTTCTGATGTAAAAATTACAACTAAGTAGGAAAGGGAGTCAAGTGAAACCTAGAAAGGTTCATTTGAGTGATTAGAAAGAGCTATAACCTGATGATGGAGGAAAATGTGAAAATATGTATATGTTTAAAATTTTAAAGTCTTCCCAAAATTCCTCTTATCTGAGGATTATAAAAGGGAAAAGAAGAGAAAATAAAAAAGAATACACTAATGAGAGTTTTTACCCTATTACAAGAATGAGAATCATAAGAATGCAGCATAGAAACATTTAGTTATTTGATAACTATTTCTTTTATACAACATTGGACAGAAAAGTAAACCAATCTCTTATACCTTTAGTAACTTTACCTAGTTAGCAAAGTGTGGATAGAAAACCCAAATTCTAATATTGTGAATGAAATGTCAATGATTTTTATACTAAACAAGGAAAATATTAACCTGAAAAATTTCAAAAAGTCTCCAAGAGTGGAAATTAATTTGGAAGGAGAGAAGAAGGAGAAAATGTCCATTTGCTACTGGACAAAGGAAATTAAATTAACCAATAATAGATAATAGAATAAAGTGGGGTGTTAGTAAATATTTGGAGATCATATTCTACTTCTGAAAATTAGCTAAAACCAGCTCTGACTAGAACACTTTTTTCAAAGCTGCTGTGACATCTTTATTCCTGAGGCTGTAAATGAGAGGGTTCAGAACAGGGGTTAGAATAGTGTAAAAGACAGAAACCATCATGTCTTTTTCAACAGTATGAAAAGAAGCAGGGAGCATGTAGGTATAGACAGCAGCTCCATAAAACAGAATGACAACAGTTATATGAGAGGAACACGTAAGTAATGCTTTCCTACAACCTGTACTTGAATTCATCCTAAAAACTGTAAGGAGAATAAGGGAGTAAGAGCTTGAAATGATTATTACAGGGATGAGGAGCATAAGGACACAACACAGGTACATGACAGTCTCATAGAGTGAGGTATCCGAACAGGAGAGTTTCAACAAGGCAGGGACCTCACAGAAGAAGTGATGGATCTCTCTGGATTTACAAAATGGAAAAGTCATGGTGATGGGGGTAAGCATGAAGCCATCAATAGAGCCCAAGAACCAACAGACAGTTGCAAGAAGTATGCAAACTCTGTGACTCATGAGGATCGGGTAGCGGAGAGGATGACAAATGGCCACATACCTGTCATAAGACATGGCTGCCAAAAGAAAGAATTCTGCTCCCACAAGAGTTAAATAAAGGAACATCTGGATCCCACAGCTTGGGGCTGAGATATTATGAATTCCAATAACTTGATCCAACAGCATCTTGGGCACAGTGACAGAGATATACATCATGTCCATGAGGGAAAGCTGACTGATGAAGAAGTACATGGGAGAGTGGAGTTGCGAATCACTTTGAATCAAAAGAATCAAAATAGCATTCCCAGTCAGAGCTACTAAGAAAATAATAAATATTAGTGAGTAGAAGAAAGTGGGGTATTTGCTTTGACTAAAAAGCCCCAGCAGGATGAAATCAGTCCCCATGGTTTGATTCTGCAACCACATTATTGGCTTCTTGTTATCTCACCTAGGGAAAAAAAAAACAATCAAAACAATCAAGTGTTTTATGTTGTTTCATCTATACATAGATGATAGAATTTCTGATCATCTACTAGTCAAGGAAAGAGGTACAGGTGATTATCTTCAATCTATAAAAAAGATAGTCTAACTTGAAGCTATAGATAGAACTGAACTGTTTGAATAGAAAATTTATTGTCTTGAGTCATTTTCAAGTGCTGGGATTCTGCCAGATTTTTCTCATATAAAAGACCATTCAAGATAAGCTCTATAGTCTTGGATCAGCACCACAGAAAACACTATGGAAATGCCCATTTTCCTTTTATTTTGGTCACATAAGCATCTCAAATTCAGCATGTCTAAAATGGAGCTCATTAGGCTTCCTTTCAAAACTTTCCTGAGTATCAAGGACATCACCATACTTGAAATCACTCAGTCTCACAATCTCAATGTTGTGCTGAAATTTTCACTTTCACTCCCCCCACATTTATTGCACAATGCCAAATCTTGTAGTTTCTTCTTTCAAATATATCTCTTACATAAGATCCATTCTCTATACTCATATGAGCACCATTCCCTCTAGTCATATAGCTACCATCCTAGATGGAGTCATTATCATTTCATTTTCTAGATACAATAATCTCAAATTAGTCCCACTTTCATAAACGTCTCCTTTATAGTCTAATTCTTCCATCACCAAACTGTCAAAATGATTTTGCTAGTGCTAAAATCTATTCAAGTAAATCTTTACACAGTAAACTCCTGTTTCCTGTTTCCTCCATAAACAAAAAAAAAACCCAAAGTCCCCTGTTTAGTTTTTTTTAATCTTTTCATAACCTAGCCCTGTTCTTCATTTCCAGTCTTTTAATGCTTTAATTTCCTTGATTCAGCTAAATTGTCCTAGACACTATTCTTCACGCACAATATTTCATCTCCCTTCTCATAGTGTTTACATTATCCATCATGCCTGGAATAGTTTCTCTCCTAACTTCCTATCTCTTAGGTTTTTTTGGCTTCCTTCAAGACTCAGCTTTCCCCAATTCCCCCATTTTTATCATCCAGGTTAGCCAATTTATTTTAAAAATTATGAAAGGGTATAATAGCAAAATTTTATTAACTTATCTACTTAAAACCTTGACTAGAAATTTTTGTTTAAAATAGTTCATAGGATTTGATAATTTCTTCATCAGATTCATGAGACAATTAAAATTCATGATACTTATCTTCAGTATTTTAAAGGGGAAAAAAAGAGCCAGAGATTGATTTTCTGTAATGAAAAGTGGAGATGTGCACAGCTATTCCCAGTGGTGTTCCTCTCTGTCAAAATGAAGAGAAAATGTATAACCAAAAAAAAAAAAAAAAAAACCTCTCAGAAAAATGACTACCATAGTCTGTGGAAATCAAGAATACATTTAGAAAGCATTCTTTCTAAATTCTATTCTATTCACTTATTCATGTGAAAAATTGAGATTACAAAAAAATTTGGAAGAAATTAAGACTGTTCCTAGAGGAATCAATAAGATAAAAAGCTAGACTTATCTGATTTCTATCAAGTTAGAGGTTAGTGTAAAAACCAAGTACCAGACCTGCTGTTAAAGAAGAGAATGTTATTGAAATCATAAGATGGATTTCTGTCCTAGCTGTAAGTGTCTGGATGAATGTTTCCATAAGGATAATCCATCAATTAGCTGCTGGCCATGAGTGAAGGGCAGGGAAAGAGATGGGTTTAAATCCAAAGAGTGAGGTTAGAATATTACATCACCCACTTCTTCACATTAATTAGGGAAGAATTCTGGACCCATATTGAATTAAAACAACACTGTCTTGGGAACAAGAGGTTTGCATGGGGGAAATGAGGGTTTAAATTCTGATTTTACCTGCCTCTGTGGTTTAGAGAAAGTTTTTTGCCTTAGAACCTTAGTAACTTACTTCATAAATGAAAGGCTGAATTAAATATCCCTTACTATTCTAAAATTTTATGTTTTCTTTATTTTCCTAGTTGGGAAATTTCTGAGAATTTAGAAAGTAATGCATTTGAAACAATACATATAATTGAGTTACTTTCTTTAGAATGTTTTTATTAGTACATTTTCTAATTTTTTCTCCTGAGGCAATTGGGGCAATTGGGGTTAAGTGATTTGCCCAATGTCACACAGCTAGGAAGAATTAAGAGTGAGGCCAGATTTGAAATCAAATCCTCCTGACTTCAGGGCTGGCACTCTATCCATTGTGCCATCTAGCTGCCCCAGTACATTTTCTTTAAAAAGAAAAAAACACTTTTCAACAAATACCAAAATAATAAAAACCTTGACAAAATATATTCTCTGAATTTTTTTTTTAAAGTTCCATTTGTATTTAAAGCTATTTACCATTCTGGTTATCTTCTTTGGATGCTCTCCAGTTTACTTTAAAGTGGCACTCAAAACAAGACACATTGCTGCATGAGCTCTTCCCAAAGCAGAATTAAAGAAAAATATCACTTCCTTGTTCCCATTATTTATCTCTTGTGTAGCCTAAATGGAATTAACTTTGGGGCCTCCTTATTTGACTTGTGTAGAAAGTGCAAAACACATTTCTTTTACGTGCTGCTCTTGAGGCATATATTATCTGTTCTGCATCCATAAAATTTATTTTTGAACAAAGCTAGGAATTTACATTTGTCTTTTTGAATTTCAATTTTGTTTTTATTGGGCACAGAAATCTATCCTGTCATGATACTTTAGAATTCTAATTGTTATTCATTCTGCTAGGTTTCTCCCCAGATTTCTCTTATTTGCAAACTTGATGAGCCTGTAAGTTATGCCTTTATCCAAATTATTGACTTTTTATAAAAATGTTTTACAGTATATACTCCTATGACTATAGTGGAAAGCTACCAACATGAGGGAATTGAATTACTAATGAATAATTTTAGGATTTAATCATTTGTGAATCCATCTAATTGATAAAGTGATATAATCATTATCACCTTTCTTCATATTTTCCAGACAAGTGAAAGTCTATCAAACATTTAACTAAAATCTAGTAAACTCCTGTTATAAAGCTTCTAATATTCCCTCACTGCAAATAATTATAACTATTCATTTCTAATCTGATATTCTTCTCAATACGTTTTGTAGATATTCCTCCATTTCATTTAGATTATGAAATTTATTGACATAAAGTTGGGCAAAGTAACTCCTAATTATTACTCTAATTTCCTCTACATTGGAGGAAAGTTCTCCCTTATCATTTTTGAGACTAACAATTTGATTTTCCTCTTTCCTTTTTTTAATCAAATTAACTAAAGGCTTATCTATTTTGTTGGTTTTTTCATAAAACCAACTCTTAGTTTTATTTATTAATTCAATAGTTTTCTTATTTTCCATTTTATTAATCTCTCCTTTTATTTTCAGAAGTTCCAATTTGCCAGGTTAACAGAAGAGGAAATAAATTCTTTAAATAGCCCCATTTTAGAAAAAAATAGAACAAGCTATTAATCAGCTTCCTAAGAAAAAATCTCCTAGGCCAGATGGATTTACATGTGAATTCTACCAAACATTCAAAGAACAATTGATTCCAATACTATATAAACTATTTGAAAGAATAGGGAAAGAAGGTATACCAGCAAATCCTTCTATGATACAGATATGGTTCTGATAGCTAAATCACAGTAAAAGCAGAGAAGGAAAACTATAGACCAATTTTGCTAATGAACATTGATGCAAAAATCTCAAATAAGTTATTGGCAATGAGATTACAGAAAGTGATCCCCAGGATAGTACACTATGACCAAGTAGGATTTATACCAGGAATGCAGGGCTGGTTCAATAGTAGGAAAACTATCAGCATAATCGATTAAATTAATAACGAAATTAACAAAAATTATATGAGTATTTGAATAGATGCAGAAAAAGCATTCGATAAAATCCAACACCCATTCCTATTAAAAACACTAGAGAGTATAGGAATAAATGGGCTTTTCCTTAAAACGATTAGAAGCATCTACTTAAAACCATCAGCAAGCATTATATGTAATGGAGAGAAATTAGAACCATTCCCAAGAAGATCAGAAGTGAAACAAGGCTGCCCACTGTCACCATTACTATTTAATATTGTATTAGAAATGTTAGCTTTTGCAGTAAAAGAAAAAAAAAGAGATAAAAGGAATTAGAGTAGGTAATGAGGAAACCAAATTATCACTCTTTGCAGATGACATGATGGTATACTTAGAGAACCCTAGAGACTCAACTAAAAAGTTACTAGAAACAATTCACAACTTTAGCAAAGTTGCAAGATACAAAATAAATCCACATAACTCAGCAGCATTTTTATATATTACCAACAAAGTTCAGCAGCAAGAGATACAAAAAGAAATTCCATTTAAAATAATTGTCGATAGTATAAAATATTTGGAAATCTATCTGCCAAAGAAAAGTCAGGAACTATATGAACTAAACT
>JAJPUD010022636.1:0-13722 GCA_023553655.1 Myrmecobius fasciatus | reverse complement strand
TAAGCAGTTCTTTTCTTTTTCTGTTTCACCAAATATATATTTTAAAGAGTTGTTTTCTTCAGTTAATTTCTGTTTCCTTTTCTTAACGGTATTGCAAAGCTGCTGTTTCCTTTCTCTATTTTTCTTGTAAATCTCTTTTATAATCCTTTTTGAACTCTTCCAAAATACCCTTTTGAGTTGGAAACCAGTTCATATTTACCACTTTGAGGCTTCATCTCAAGGCATTTTGCCTTTAATGTCTTTCGGGTTTAGGTTTTATTCTTCCCTGTCTCCATAACAGCTATCTATGATCAGAGCTCTTTTTGCTTTTTTTGCTCATTTGTAAAGGTTGAAGTCTGCTTTTAGTGCAAAAGGGAGATTGTCTCAAGTTCCCTCTACAGGGTACAATTGTTTCATGCTTCCCTGGAGCCAGTGCTTCTGGCTTCCTTCCTGTGCTCAGTGGGCATAGTTAAATCCTGCTTGATATGCTTAGGTTCAGAGGCTCATTATTTGCTTTGTGTAGCCGTGTTGAAGGTCTCACACCGAATCTGATCCACTGACTTCTTAACCAGGACAGACTAGCAAACAATGCTGTAATTTGACCACTAGATTACCTCTGTGTGCATAAAGGACTGTGCCTTTCCTGGGATACAACTGCTATTCTGCATCTGTGCAATTGAGACAGAACTCTCCTGCAGTTCTTGTAAAATATCTTTCAATGGAAATTTCTCACACTCTAAATATTTATGGGTTCTGTCAATACAAAACCTATTCAGAGGCTTGATCTGTGTTGATCTGAGGGAATCCTGGAAGAGCTCATCAAAGACCTGTCAGCTTTTTGCTATTTTGCCCATTACATTTTCTAAGGCAGTGAAAGGTATCTGGAGATATCAACCTAATTTTCAAGTCAAAATAATAATAATAAACAATAGTGACTCCCAGGAGATGGACTATCCTGAGGGATAACTACTGTGCTTGAGAAATATAGATCTTGAATAGAACTTTATTTTTATACCTCATAGTATGACATGTAAGTAATGTTTTATTAAACATATTTGTATATATTTGCAGTGTATTAATTTATGTTTCATGTTGTAAATTACTTTTCTATTTATATATTTTACACAGATATATAAATTAGTCAGACTTTTGAATATATTATATTTTGATTACGATGCAATTTTTGGCCCCTATTATTGTGACAGTTTATGGGCAATGATAAACACTAGAATTGCTAAATGTGAACATTTACATTTTGCAGATTTAACAATATTTATACATAAAAAAGATAAAAAATAACAATTTTACTAACACAAACAATTTCATTTCTATTTCCAATAAGTAAGTCTATGCTCTCAGGAGATGGAAATCAACTATTCCTTCAACCAGTCTCAGATGCCAGTTGACTCTCATAATATGAGAATGTTGCCTACTAGCTTGTGATTCTGGAATTTCCCCTTCATCATATTTGAAGTGCATTTAATTCAATGTGTTTAGGCTAATAATGTTAATAAACTAGATACAAAAGCAGAGAGATAGAGAAAAAGAGAAAGACATGAAAATAGAGAGAGATAGTCAGAAAGAGAAGGTCCTTCCTATGTTCTCCTTTTTTTTCTTAGATTATTTCTTGCTTTATGTAGAAAGCAGAAAAACAGTGCCCTCATTCCAGTACATTACATAATAACATTTATGTTTGAAACATCTTGGTAAATAATTTCCTCTAATCATCAGTTTTTCTATCATTTAAATCTATGTGTTTTTTTTTTTATTTGAATAAAAACAATGATACCTGTTGGCCTCCTCATCAATAGTTCAGCAAAGTCTTATGAAAAATAAAAATTTACATTGAATGGTTCCCATAACAACAAATTCAGATCCATCTGTTTTCTGCCATAATGGATTTTAAATAGGCCCTAGGCCCTTTTCAGCTACAAATATTTAAAGCTACTCTACCATACATCAGTGAATCTATATTGTAATTTATGAACAAGTCAACATATTTTAAGAGCAATTTTGAATCTACCCTATTTGCTTTTTCCCTAACTTTTGAATCTAATACTTATCTTCCAGCCCCAAGCATGTGATTTCATTGTTATCCAAAAAGAACTATTGTGAAAAGTCCCAAAGAGTGTGTTTTTGTTTGTTTGTTTGTCTTTTTTTTTTTTTTTTTTTTTTGCTTTATGGGAGTGGGGAGAAGGAAAAATCAAAAACCTTTCTTCTCAATTCAGGATTTTCCAATCTTTACCTGTTCACCATCACACCATCATATATTATTACTGAAGAGGCTTATTTCATTTTTTACTAGATTTTTTTGGAAAAAATAACTTTTAGATTGTAATTTAATAGATGATTGTCATTATGGAGAAATTTCATTATGTCTAAATGTTTTTGCTGTAGAACAAAAACCTGGTATAGTAGAATACATTTAAGATTGAAGATCAGAAGAGATAAGAATTAATTCTGATTTTGGCACTAGGGTTTTAACCACAGACTTCCAGTAACCAAACCTCAGTTTTGTCATCTGTAAATTGAGCATTTTCAGCCATATTATCTCTAATGGCCGTTCAGCTCTGATCCTCTCTAAACATGTGAGTCTTTTCCATCTATAAGCATTTCCAATTACTGCCTGCTACTTTGGTTTTGACCATTAATTTTGTTTCGAAGTTTCTTTGTTGATCCTCTATTTATGAATTCATGTAATAATTATGTATTAAGCTATCTATTAACAAAACACTGTGCTGGTGAGGGAATTCAGGGAATTAAAACAACAATGATAGTGGGCATTTTGTGAGCCATACTGATTCCATCGTGTGGCTCAATTCTGGACCTAACTTTTTATTCCACTATGAATCTAATCAGAATTATGTCCTGTGAGAAAAATTTATTCAATTTTGAGAATTAGAGATAAAACATTTTATTTCAGACTCAACTAAAAAACTACTAGAAACAATTCACAACTTTAGCAAAATTGCAGAATTCAAAATAAATCCACACAAATCATCAGCATTCTTATATATTACCAACAAAGTTCAGCAGCAAGAGGTACAAAAAGAAATCCCATTCAAAATAACAGATGATACTATAAAATATTTAGGAATCTATTTGCCAAGGAAAAGTCAGAAACTGTATGAACTAAACTACAGAACACTTTCCACACAAATAAAATCAGACCTAGCCAATTGGAAAAAAAAAAACATTAAGTACTCATGGGTAGGCCGAGCAAATATAATAAAAATGACAATACTACCCAAAATAATCTACTTATTTAGTGCCTTACCAATCAAACTCCCAAGAAATTATTTTACAGATCTAGAAAAAATAGTAGCAAAGTTGATTTGGAAGAACAAAAGGTCAAGAATTTCAAGGGAATTAATGAAAAAAAAAAAGGCAGATGAAGGTGACCTTGCTATACCAGATCTAAAACTATATTATAAAGCAACGGTCATCAAAATCATTTGGTACTGGCTGAGAAATAGAGCAATCAATCAGTGGCATAGGATAGAATCACAGGACAATCTAGGCAATAACTTTAGCAATTTAGTGTTTGATAAACACAAAGACCCCAGCTTTTGGGAAAAGTACTCACTATTCAGCAAAAACTGCTGGGAAAATTGCTAACTAGTGTGAAAGAAATTAGGGCTTGACCTACACCTAACACCACATACCAAGATAAGATCTAAATGGGTTCATGATCTAGATATAAAGAGTGATTTTGTAAGCAAATTAGAGGAACGTAGTATAGTTTACCTCTCAGACCTGTGGAGATGGAATAAATTTATGTCCAAAGAAGATCTGGAACTCTTAATTGAACACCAGATAGATAATTTTGATTATATTAAGTTAACAAGTTTCTGTACAAACAAAATTAATGCAGACAAGATTAGGAGGGAAGCATCAAATTGGGAAATCATCTTTACTTTTAAGGGTTCTGATAAAGGCCTCATTTCTAAAATGTATAGAATTTGTCTCATATTTATAAGAATTCAAGCCATTTTTTCTATAGATAAGTGGTCAAGGGTTATGAACAGACAATTTTCAGATGATGAAATTAAAAGTTGCTCCAAATCACTATTGATCAGAGAAATACAAATTAAGACAACTCTGAGGTACCACTACACACCTGTCAGATTGGCTAAAATGACAGGAAAAGATAATGATGAATGCTGGAGGGGATGTGGGAAAGCTGGGACACTAATACATTGGTGGTAGAACTGTGAATGGATCCAACCATTCTGGAGAGCAATTTGGAACTATGCTCAAAAAGTTATCAAACTGTGCATACCCTTTGACCCAGCAGTGTTTCTACTGGGCTTATATCCCAAAAAGATCTTAGAGGAGGCAAAGGGCCCCACATGTGCAAGCATGTTTGTGGCAGCCCTTTTTGTAGTGGCAAGAAACTGGAAACTGAATGGATGCCCATCAATTGGAGAATGGCTGAATAAATTATAGTATATGAATGCTATTGAATATTATTGCTCTGTAAGAAATGACCAGCAGGACGATTTTAGAGAGGCCTGGAGAGACTTGCATGAACTGATGCTGAGCAAAATGAGCAGAACCGGGAGATCATTATACATAGCAACAACAATACTATATGATGATCAGTTCTGATGGACATGGCTTTCTTCAACAATGAAATGTCTCAAACCAGTTCCAATTGTTCACTGAAGAAAGCCATATACACCCAGAGAGAGGGATGTGAAATGTGCACCACAACATAACATTTTCATGCTCTTGATTGATGTTTGCTTCCATTGTGTTTCCTTTCTCTGATTTTTCATTCTTGTAGATATGATTTTTCTTGCACAACAATGTTAAGTGTGGAAATATGTGTACATATATTCAATTTGTCAAGTATTTTAATGTAATTAATATGTAGTGGATATCCTGCCATCTAGGGAAGGGGAGGGGACTGGGGGGGGAAATTTGTAATGGAAAGCTTTGTAAAGATCAATGCTGAGGAACTACCCATACATCTTTTGTGCAAATAAAAAGCTTTAATAAAAAAAATAAAAAATAAAAAAAAATTATTTTTTGTTTAAATCTAGTCCTATAAGGCTAGGAAGCTGGAGAATGACTATTTATTACTCAGATATCCTTAACTGAGGATCTAGATTTTCCTGACCAGAAATCCCCAGTTAGTTCCTGAAATTGATGCAAGGAGTTTCCTAACAATTTTATATCTTAAGCAATCTAATTTTTTTTTTTCTGAAAACTGATGCCATAGTGATCAATCAGTTATTGTTTCCATGTTCCTTTGACTATTTACAGATATTTGGGGAGTGGGATACCACCTTTTCTGAATTCAGGAAATTACACTTGTTTGCTCTCAGTTTGAAAAGTCCTTTGTTTTTCCTCCAATTTGAAATTCTTGAAATTTGAGAATACCTAATGTTATATTGTTTTATTTTAATTAAATTTTCTTATTTGATTAATTGTTTTTTAACATATAAAAGTCATCTCCTCCTGTATTCAGGGTCTGATCCTAAACTTAGGAAGAGCCTTGGTTTCAGTTTGCTAGGTAATTAGTATCAATTGTTAAATAAATCAGCATGATTGGAAGATTGAACCTTTGTTTCCTCAGTTATTTCATCTTTTTTTTTCAGCCACATTAGGTACTGGGAATCATTACCAGAAACTTACCCTTACATTTTGTTAGATTCTGAGAAAGAAGTAGGACAGAACCAAGGTCAGGCAAACACAGAGGGATTGAAGACTGAAAGAGCTAGGACAATGTAATTCTCTTCTTACAACTGGTTATTTGTTTAGTAGTGTGACTGTGTTTGAATGCATATACATAATAATGAAAAACACAACTGAAATACTATCAAAGTTTTCAGCAAATAATAAAGTGAATAATAAAGTAGCATCCAGAGGTGATTTTTTTTCAAAAGTTTGTATGCCTTTTTCAAATAATTCATTATGTACATTTTAAAAGAACTATATTAGAGTTATGAGTCCTTTGTGATCTCAATAGTTCTATTAAGAAAAAAAACTTGCCAAGTTTCTTAAAATATAATTTAGGTATTGTTCATGTTAAAATAAGAAACTCCCCTTTTTGTTGGCCTATTCAACTTAATTATACCTCACAATTGATCATAATTTTGGAAGTTTCTTCAGTTTAACCTTAAAAATCTTTCTCTTACCCACTTTTGTTTTTGTTGCTTATTAACTGTTTCCTCTATGGAATGATGACTAACACAGGTTAAAATGACATGTCAATCAAGGTGAGAACATGTGATCTTCCATCGCCAGAATTACATTATAATGTGCCTTCCTAAAATTAACTGGGCTGCAATACAGTCTATACAAAGTTCTACTTCTACTTAAATATTCAAATCTTTTACTCTTTCCTTGTCAGCTCCCATCCTTTCCCTTCTTTCCTTTATTTCCCTTTCTTTTACTTTTTTCTATGAATGCTGTGAGTTTTGATATAACATAAATTCTCTCTGGTCTACTTTTTCAACCCATTCCTTTCTTTTATGAAAATACAACACTCCTGTAAAGAGAAGGAATTAAAGATAAAAACAGTAAATTCCTTGTTGTTTTCAATAGCTAGGTGCCTAGGTATTAGACCAAGGCTTTTCCTGCTGTAATGTTGTTTTACCATTACTTAAAGTAAAACTATAGGGAATACAATAAGGGGTTAGAGCGCTCATTATACTCATTTACCTGAGATAAGCTGCAAATGAGGATATTGTTTAATATAGTACAATTGTTTGTGTTTCACTTCCTTTCTCCCCCTAACATCTCCTTTCAATCAAAATGTATTCCTTTGTACTTCTATTATGATCTCTCCTGAATTACTTAATAACTGACTGGCACTGTACTTCCATTGGTCAAAGGTTAGTGAATCCTTTAAGTTCTGGTTTAGGGCAACCTCCCAGAAGTTGGAAGCAGAAGTGTCCAGAGTGTGATTCACCCTACCCCAGGGCATCTTTCTAACAAAACTCATTGTCCTCCCAGAGCATATATTCTCCCTCTTTATCTAATATCTGTTAACTCACAGTAAATCAATGTTTCTTCTTCTTTTTTTTAGTTTTATTCTTCATGCTTATTATGATTTTCAATATATTCATTTACTATCTATACCTTAAAAATAATAACTAAAGTGAGGAATATTAGAGAGCATGTGTTCATCAGGAACTTTATTGACATATATAAGGGGATGTAGATTTCTGCTTGATAACATGGGCACCAGAGTTGGCAGTTGAAATTAAATTGAAATAATCCAGTCTATCTTTCCTATCTTCCAAGTCCTGGAAATGGGTTTAAATCAAATTAGGAGAGTCTGCAGTCTATAGTCTGATACCAGAGCTGACACTGAGCTGAGTATTATTTTCTAGAAGATTTTAGTTGGATCCAAAGTTAAAAGTTTCCTCAGAGGCAGAATGAAGGGCAGAGCTGCATAGAAAATTGTTCTTTGTTGGAATTTTCTGTTTTCAACAGTATTGAGAAAGAGTTTTTATCTTCTATCCATAGCCTAATTCATAACTGCTATCAGTCTCACATAATAATGAAAGGAAATAATGATTGAGCTATATTAGATTTCCATTGAGAAAACATCAGAAACAAATGGCCTCCTTTATTTCAGATGAGGTCAAACTAGTAATTCTAGTCATATAATAATGAACTCAGTTCTCCCCTTCACAGTTGGAAGAACTAACTCATTACATTTGCAAGTATCAAATCAAAAAGAGTATCCAGTGTTCTCAGTGAACTCTTAAGGATATGTTTGATGGTAGTAACGAGCCCTGAGATGAAAGGGATGTTAAATGAATGTAACCTAGAAAGTCAGTATTGCAGGTCATACATTTATTTTTATGCCTTACCAAAATGCAGAGAAAAGGCCATAGCCTTCCTCACCTTCCTGTCCACATAGCATATCCTGAATCACTGTTAATCTTTGCAGAAAGATGATACCTGGCAGTATTCATTATGCCCTACAGGGTAAGCTTCATGATTTAGAAGCCAGGATTTTGAGTAACCTTAGGGATTCAGGCCTAGCAGGTACCCTATCAGCAGCATATTGGCTCTCCTTTCCAGAGACTTCCACTGATATTCCATTCCCTTATCTTCTTTTACCTTCACCCTTCCAAAAAACAAAACAAAACAAAACAAAGCAATATCTCCAGATTTAAGGTAAGAGCCACATACAGGAGCATTACAGAAATCTGAGGCTATTGAGAAAGACATTAGAAAGCACAATATAAGTTGATTTAAATGTATGAAGTGTTGAAAAAAAATTACCATAATGATCACCCTAGTAGGTTGTCAAAACAGTTTTTCCATCAATCTCATTTTCATCTCAGCAGAAGGAGGAACTCTGGTTAATTTTGTAGCATTGAACTATTTTCATAACATACACAAGGATACAGTGGTAATCTTCCTTTGCCATGAGGCAAATGTCAATGAAAGAAACAAAATGTCAGAAGACTGACTCTTTCTCAGTGCCTTTAATGGATGTTCAACATGTCTCTCAACAGAGAAATGTTAGGACATATAATCTTTATTTTATTTATTAAAGTTTATTTTTTCCTTAATACTATTTTATTTTTGCAATTACATGTAAAGATAGTTTTTAATATTCATTTTTATAAAATTTTCACTTTCATTTTTTTTCTCCCTTTCCTAAAAGATCAAGTACTATGATATAGATTAAACATGTACAATAATTTTTAACATATTTCTATGTTTGCAATGTTGTGAAAGGAAAATCAAAACAAAAATGGGGAAAATGTGAGAAAGAAAAAATAAAAAAAACAAAAAAGGTAAAAATACTTTGTTTCACGCTGCATTCAGTGTCTATAGTTCTCTCACTGAATGCATATGGCATTTTCCATCTCAAGTTTATTGGAATTGTTTTGGATTACTATGGTGCTGAGATCTAAATTTATCATAATTGATCATCACATAATTTTCCAATGTTATACTTGTTCTGCTTACTTTACTCAGCATCAGTTTCTGTTAGTCTTTCCAGGATTTTCTAAAATGAACCAGCTAATCATTTCTTATAGAATAATAATATTCCATGTAATGGAATAACTTGTTCAGCCATTCCCCGACTAATGGGCATTCCTTCAATTTCCAATTTTTTGACACCACAAAAAAGCTGCTACAAATATTTTTTTTAAATGCAGATCTTTTCACCTCTTTTATGATCTCTTTGGGATACAGACTCAGTAATGACACTACTGGATCAAAGGGTATATATAATTTTGAAGCCCTTTGCACAGTTCCAAATTATGCTCTTGAATGGCTAGATCACTTCACACCACCACAACCAATGAATTAGTCCCAGTTTTCCCATGCTGTCTCCAATATTTATTATTTTCTTTTCCTGGTATTTTAGCCAATTTGATGGCTATAAGGCAGTACCTTAGAATGATTTGAATTTTCATTTTTCTAATCAATAACAGTTTAGTGCATTTTTATATGACTATAGATGGTTTTCATTTCTTCATCTAAAAATTGTCTATTCCTATTCTTTGAAATTTATCAATTGAGGAATGCCTTGCATTCCTATAAATTTGAGTCAGTTCTTTATATATTTGAGAAATGAGGTCTTTTCAGAAATACTGGTTGTAAAAATTTTCCCCAGTGTTCTGCTTCCTTACTAATCTTGGCTGCACTGGCTTTGTTTGTATAAAACCTATCAAATTTAATTTAAATGATCTGTTTTGCATTTCATAATGTTCTCTACATTTTATGTCATCATAATTTAGGATATATTCTCAACTGAGTAAACAAAGGCACAGTTTTCCTTCCTTACCATAATCAAGTGCATAATCTTGGGTTAAACAACCTAAATAATGTTTGTAACCCTGGTCTACAAAAATGAACTCACCTCTTCAGCTTTTTTCAAAATTCATCTCCAAGAAGGAAGAAGGTTTCCTTGGTTTTCAGACCCATGATTCCAGCAATGTCCAAGTATTTTTTTTAAATAATAATTTTGCTTGAGTAAGATCTTTATTTAATAATTAATATATTTAACAAAATATTTATTGATTAGAGAAGTATGAATTAAAACAAACAATATATCATTGTATGTCTACCAGATTGGCGAAAATGATTAAAGAGGAAAAAAGAAAGGCTGGTAGGGATATGGGAAAAATGGGACCCTAATTCATTGTATGTAGAATTGTGAATTGATCAAATCATTTTGGATATATATATATATATATTTATATATAAGAACCCATATGTTTTAAAATGTTTATTAGTAGTTGCCTTTGTTGTGAAAAAATGGAAATCACAGATTAATTAATGAATAATGCAGTAGGTTGTCTTACATGGTTGTGATGTAATACTACTGCTATAAAAAATGATGAGCTCAATAATCTTATAAAACTATCAAAAGACATATATGAAATAATGAAGAGAAATGAGCAGAACCAAGAAAACAGTTTACAACATATATATATATATATATATAATATGTATATATATATATACATATATATATATATGACAGTAATGCTTTTTGAAAGAATGACTTTGAGTGAATAGTTATTTTGACTATTTTAAATTCCTAAATCAGCTCTAAAGAACATAGGATGAAAGATGTTATCTGCATCTGGAGAAAGAACTGATAAATAGAAGTTTGTATAGAATAATTTGTTTGCATGTGTGTTTGTTTGTGTGTGTGTATGTATGTGTATGTATGTAGACCTATTTGTGTCTAATGGGGGCCATCATTAGGGGAGGGGGTCGAGGGAAGAAACAAGAAAAATATACATAATACCTTCATTGTATATTTAAAGAAATAGCAAATTATCCAGAGAAGATTTGCAATCTCGTGTGCAGTCATCTTTTTAAATTATACTGTTATGAACATGCTTGTTTTGTTTCATAAATAAAAATAAAATATTTTTTAAAAATATCTTCATTTAAGATTTTTATCAAAATTCATGGAAGTTAATTTTGTATTTATTTATTTTTATTAAAGCTTTTTATTTGCAAAACATATGCATAGATAATTTTTCAACATTTACCCTTGCAAAGCTTTCTGTTACAAATTTTTCCCTCCTACTCCCTACCACCTCCCCTAGATGTCAGGATATCCACTACATGTTAATTATGTTAAAATATTTGACAGATCGAATATGTGTATATATATTTATACAGTTATCTTGCTGTACAGGAAAAAAAAAAACCTGAGAAGGAAAACATACTGTAAGCAAACATCAAAAGTGTAAATGGTATGTTGTAATCCAGACTCAGATCCCACAGGCCTCTCCCTAGGTGTATATGTCTTTCTTCATCACTAAATAACTGGAACTGGTTTGAAACATCTCATTATTGAAGAGAACTAAGTCCTTCAGAATTGATCATTATATAGTCGTGTTGTTGCTGTGTACAATGATCTCCTGGTTCTGCTGATTTCACTAAGCATCATTTCATGCAAGCCATGGAAGTTAATTTAATTGTGAAATATGTCATAATTATTTCAAAAGTTGACTTAACAATGCATGCCTTTTTAAAAATGGAATTGACAAAAAGAAAGTTTCCTTTGATCAGAATGTAAAATTGTTCATCCAGAAAAAATAAACATAAGCTAAAATTTCCTTTCTACTGGGGTGATTATTTTTTTTAACTTTCAGATTCTTTCTAAAAATAGAAATTCATCCACAGACAATAAACAAAAAGATGCCAGATTAAATGAAAATTCATTTTGTTTCATCCGAAAAAAAAGAACATTTTTACCTCGTCAATAATCTTTTTTTTTAATCATGAAATTTATCCAGGAGTCCAAATATGTTTTTAAAGACACATTAAAAACTGTCCCAATTTAAATGCAATTCATGATAGATGAGATTTATTTCTGACAAAACTGTGCCAAATGAAAATCATTCAATGAGAAATAGTTTCACCTTAATTTTATTTTAAAAAATTCTTTTCAACCTTCTTGTACTTCAGGCAGATTTACCCCATCCTAATTTATGACACAGTTCTGTGGTATCTTAAATAAATTTAGTCAAGCCAAGAATGTGTCATTGTATATGAATAACAGATGTTGCTTGCCTTCAGGACTAAATTGACAAGAATTAGTTGAAGAATGTTAACAAGAATTCTGGAATTATAATGTTTGTCTGCTTCTGACATCCAGCTCAAACTCATATATTGAAGGAACTTTTAAAAAATAAAGAAAAGAGGATCTTTCTTTTCATCTTACCACTCATCTAAGAGGAAATCAGTGATCCTGAAATTCCCAAGCATCTAAACTTCTTGTCTTAAACTTCTTTCTCCCATGCTTCAGTACTGAAAAATGTCCCAACAAGAAATGCACCATGGTAAGCATATCAATATATTGTTTTCAAGGCTAAGGAAATGGCAATGAACCTGCCTCAGATTGCCCCCTAGAAATATTAAACCAACCATTGTTATTGAAATATTAATACTACGAATGTTTAAGATTAAATAGAGAAACAAATCAATCAAATGATCAGTTACTTCAGAAGCTCTGCTTATATTCATATATAAGCCAAGGTTGAGGAAAGAACTTGTACAATAATGGTCAATTTAACTTTCTGCAATGTGTCCAGAAAGACTGAATGTAAGAAAGCCATTCATTTCTGGCCCTACCAATTACCCTAGAATCTTCTTTGTTCAAAACCAATCCAGAATGAATATTTTCAGTACATATTAGTGTTCAGTTCTGTTTCCTTTTTCCATATCCCAGATGGGGAAAGAAATGATTAATTAGGACAATTCTAATTATTGAATGATAGTAACAAACCAAATCTATGGTTTGTTCAGGGATTCAAATTCTTGTTAGGTGACTTATAATTGCTTAGTCTTGTCTTCTCTTGCTTTCCCTTTCTTTTCCTTCTATTTGTTTCCTTTCTTTTCCCTTCCCTTCCCTTCCCCTCTCTTTCTTCTTCTAACCCTCCCTCCATTTAATAATTTATAGTCTCTCCCTCTTCCCTTTCCAGCCCCATTGAGAGGAGAGAAATGAAAAAAAAAAAAGTAGATAAAAGTTTTGTTTTTTTTCTCCCAGTTTTTATCCATGTTTAAACAAACATAACATGACAACCTCCATATGGGCATTTTAAAAAAAATATATAGGTATCATTCAGAATCTCAAATCCTTCATTTCTCTAGCAGGAAGTGGGTTGTGTTCTTCATTCATAGAACATAACTCTAGATTCATTATTCCCTATTTCACTGTTCAGAGAAATTTAATTATTTCGAATTTGTGATGAACTGATTTTCTTGGCTTCTGGTGAGTGCCAATTTAAATAATATATTAATTAATTAATTAATAATTAGTGGTTGTCATTCAGAAGAGCAATCCCATAGAAATCTCAGCCTAATCTAAAGTGAAGGTTCAATAATACAGAAAGTTGACCAGTTGTAGGAGATATATTCATTTGATCACCCACTTTGTTTTCTCTTAAATATATAATGTATTTAATATTACAATAATTTTATATTTATATATGATATATAATACTTTAATATTATAATAAAATAATGTTTAATAATCCTTTCAAAGGGAGTGTGATCCCACCAGTCAGATTGGTGAAAATGATAATGATGAATGTTGGTGGGGATGTGGGAAAACTGGGACATTGATACATTGCTGGTGAAACTGTGAGCGGATTCAACCATTCTGGAGAGGAATTTGGAACTATGCCCTTTGTTCCAGCAGTGTTTCGATTGGGCCTATATCCCAAAGATATCTTAAAGGAAGGAAAGGGACCCACATGTGCAAGAATGTTTGTGGCAGCCCTTTTTGTA
>JAJPUD010022635.1:0-21097 GCA_023553655.1 Myrmecobius fasciatus | reverse complement strand
ATAGCACCAAGGAAAAGATTTTGCTAGCAGCTAGAAAGAAACAATTCAAATACCGAGGATCAGTAATTAGAATCACACACAATCTGACAGCCTCCACATTGAAGGATCGAAGGGCCTGGAACCAGATATTCCAAAAGGCAAATGAACTTAGATTATAGTCAAGAATAACCTATCCAGCTAGAATGAGCATCATCCTCCAGGGAAGAAGATGTTCATTCAATGATATAGGTGAATTTCACCTATTTCTAATGAAAAGACCAGATCTGAACAAAAAGTTCCACATCCAAACACAGAACTCAAGAGAAGTATAAAAAAGTAAAAAGGAAAGGACTCTTGAGAACTTTATTTCTACTATGGGTATACTTAAAGTTTGGGGGTATAATTAACTAGATATTAATTTGATAATATGAAAAAGAAAACTAGAGGGGGAAAGGGTGACACACTGGGGAAAAGAGGGGAAAAGTGGTAAAATAAGATCTAAAAAAGGAGGTAAAAACAAGGTAAAATCTCTAGAAGAGGCAAAGAAAACCTAATACAATTGAGAGAAAGAGGGGAGGGAGATGAGCATTGTGTAAATCTTACTCTCATCAGGTTGGGTTCCAAAAGTGTATATCAGACACTTGATTTCACATAGAAACTTGTCTGTTGCTAGAGGGAAGTGTGAGGGAAAGGAGGAAAAGAAAGGGATAAACTAATAGAAGGGAAAATAGAAGAATCAGGGGAAAGGAGTAAAAAAAAAGGGGGGGATCTAAAGGTTGGTGGATTGTTTGGGGGAGGGAGTCATCAAAAGCAAAGTACTGAGGAGGGGGAAAGGGAGAAAGGGGAAAGGAAAGGGAAAAACATAACGTGGGTAAGATGGCAGGAAATAAAGGATTAATTATTTTAACTGAGAATGTGAATGGGATGAACTCTCCCATAAAGCACGCATTTAAGGAATCTATCTGCCAAGAAAATGTCAGAAAGTATACAAACTGAACTACAAAACACTTTCCACACAAATAAAATCAGACTTAGTCAATTGGAAAAATATTAAGTGCTCATGGGTAGGCCGAGCAAATATAATAAAAATGACAGTACTACCCAAAATAATTTACTTATTTAGCGCCATACCAATCAAACTCCCAAGAAATTATTTTAAAGACCTAGAAAAAAATAGTAGCAAAGTTCATTTGGAAGAACAAAAGGTCACAGATTTGAAGGGGATTAATGAAAAAAAAAAAAAAAGGTAGATGAAGGTGGCCTCGCTGTACCAGATCTAAAACTATATCATAAAGTAGCGGTCATCAAAACCATTTGGTACTGGCTAAGAATAGAGCAGTCGATCAGTGGCATACGATAGGTTATCAGGACAATCTAGGCAATAACTTTAACAACTTAGTGTTTGATAAGCCCAAAGATCCCAGCTTTTGGGATAAGTGCTCACTATTCGGCCAAAACTGCTGGGAAAATTGGAAACCAGTGTGGAAGAAATTAGGGCTTGACCCATACCTAACACCACATACCAAGATAAGATCTAAATGGAGTCATGATGTATATATAAAGAGTGATATTGTAAGCAAATTAGAGGAACATAGTATAGTTTACCTTTCAGAACAGTGGAGATGGAATAAATTTATGTCCAAAGAAGATCTGGAACTCCTAATTGAACCCCAGATAGATAATTTTGATTATATTAAGTTAAAAACTTTCTGTACAAATAAAACTAATGCAGAGAAGATTAGGAGGGAAGAATCAAATTGGGAAATCATCTTTACATTTGATGATTCTGATAAAGTCCTCATTTCTAAAACATATAGAGAATTGTCTCATATATATAAGAATTCAAGCCATTCTTCAAAAGATAAGTGGTCAAGGGATATGAACAGACAATTTTCAGATGATAAAATTAAAACCATCTCTAGTCATATGAAAAGTTGCTCCAAATCACTATTGATCAGAGAAATGCAAATTAAGACAACTCTGAGGTACTACTACACACCTGTCAGATTGGCTAAAATGACAGGAAAAAATAAAGATGAGTGTTGGATGGGATGTGGGAAAACTGGGACACTAATACATTGTTGGTGGAACTGTGAACGGATCCAACCATTCTGGAGAGCAATTTGGAGCTATGCTCAAAACGTTATCAAAGTGTACATACCCTTTGACCCAGCAGTGTTTCTATTGGGCCTATATCCCAAAGAGATCTTAGAGGAGGGAAAGGGACCCACATGTGCAAGAATGTTTGTGGCAGCCCTTTTTGTAGTGGCTAGAAACTGGAAACTGAAGGGATGCCCATCAATTGGAGAGTGGCTGAATAAATTATGGTATATGAATGTTATGGAATAATATTATTGTTTTGTAAGAAACAACCAACAGGACGATTTCAGAGAGGCCTGGAGAGATTTGCATGAGCCGATGCTGAGTGAAATGAGCAGAACTAGGAGATCATTATACACGGCCACAACAATACTATATGATGATCAATTCTGATGGATATAGCTCTCTTTAACAATGAAATGTTTCAAACCAGTTCCATTTAGTCAGTGAAGAAAGCCATATAAACCCAGAGAAAGGGATATGAAATGTGGACCACAAAATAACATTTTCATGGCCTCTATGAATGTTTGCTTGCATTGTGTTTCCTTTCTCATATTTTTTTTCTTGTAGAGATGATTTTTCTTGTACAATTTGTCAAGTATTTCAACATTATTAACTTGTAATGGACTTCCTGCCATTTAGGGGAGAGAAGGGGAACTGGTGGCAAAATTTGTAATGGAAAGCTTAGTAAAGATCAATGCTGGGGAACTACCCATACATATGTTATAGAAATAAAAAGCTTTAATTAAAAAAAAGAAAGAAAGAAACCTCAATAGTGGATAACATCACCAAGGGAAAGAGGATAAAGAGACAAGTAGGACTTAAGAAAGACTTTTTCAGAGATGACTATATTTAAGGGAAGGAAAGAAGATCAGGAGGCACCAAAGCAATCAGAAAAGTACAAGTTATTGACTATAAATAAAACGAGCAATTGTTAATGCAAGCGAGGTAGATGAGTAGATACATATCACTTGGGGAATGGCAGAATAAATTATGATATATCAAAGTAATTGAATATTATTTTTCTATAAAAATGCTCATAGGAGAATTGTTTGCTCCAGAAGCTTTGGCTTTCCCAAAGTGATATTTTACTTTTAAAAAAGTGTATTTCTTTATAATGGGAGAAAGAACAAAAACAATACAAAATTGACAGAATTTTTAGGAAGGCATAAGAAAGGAAAGAAAGCATCTTTTGAAATACCAGTTGTGTTGTGGATTAATCTATCATCATCATGCTATAAATCTAAAAGTTACTGCAATAATCCCTTCAATAACCTTTCTTGCCAATTCAATGAATTTTTTTTGTTATGTAACCACCAAAGTGGCCCACATTTGACCATCATAGTCTTCAATAAGCTTCAGTGATTTCCTATTACCTCTAAGAACAAATTGAAACTTTTGTTTGATATTTAAAGTTCTTCAAAACATAAATTCATCCTCATCCTAGTTCTCCAGTTTTCTTATATTATTCCCTTTAATATACTCTCTGCTAAACTCATGTTTAACACTTATTTACCACTTCCATGCCTTTGCACTGAAATCCTCTCTCACCATCTCTTTTTCTTGAAATACCTGATTTCCTTCAAGACTCAGTTCATGGTGTGACTATCTTCTACATGAAGCCTGATCTATTCCTCCATTTGTTAGAGCTGCTTTTCCATCCTCAGTGATAGCTTAAGGTTGCCTTTTATCTGTTACATGTGTTTTGTACATATTTTTGCGTGTGTATATTGCCTCTTCCATTTAAAAGCAAGAATTATTTCCTTTTTGACTCTGTGTTTACAATGCCAAATACTGACTGGAATGAGGAAAGTACTTATAAAATATTAGCTGATTCATCAAATAATCCATAAAGTGACTAACTATTTAAGTGCTTACTAAGACCTACATACTAAAATTAATGCATTGATTCAAAATTAGGAAAAGGTATAAACAAGAAAAATTATTAGTTATTACACTGGACCTTTTAATTTATTAATGCTTTTTATTCAGAAAGAATCTGTGTCAGATATTGCTTGGGTTAATTTAATCTCAAAAGTATACAGGTTTATTTCCAGTCATATGAAAAAGTGCTCCAAATCACTACTGATCAGAGAAATGCAAATTAAGACAACTCTGAGATACCACTACACCCCTGTCAGATTGGCCAAAATGACAGGAAAAGATAATGATGAATGTTGGAGGGGATATGGAATAACTGGGACACTGGTACATTGTTGGTGGAACTGTCAACAGATCCAACAATTCTGGAGAGCAATCTGGAACTATGCTCAAAAAATTATCAAATTGTGCATACCCTTTGACCCAGCAGTGTTTCTACTGGGCTTATATCCCAAAGAGATCTTAAAGGAAGGAAAGGGACCCACATGTGCAAGAATGTTTGTGGCAGCCCTTTTTGTAGTGGCTAGAAACTGGAAACTGAATGGATGCCCATCAATTGAAGAGTGGATGAATAAATTATGGTATATGAATGTTATGGAATAATATTATTGTTCTGTAAGAAATGACCAGCAGGACGATTTCAGAGAGGCCTGGAGAGATTTGCATGAGCTAATGCTGAGTGAAATGAGCAGAACCAGGAGATCATTATACATGTCAACAACAATACTATATGATGATCAATTCTGATGGATATGGCTCTCTTCAACAATGAAATGTTTCAAACCACCTCCAATTGTTCACTGAAGAAAGCCATATACACCCAGAGAAAGGATTATGAAATGTGGACCACAACATAACATTTTCATGCCCTCTATGAATGTTTGCTTGCATTGTGTGTCCTTTCTCAGAATTTTTTTTCTTGTAGAGACGATTTTTCTTGCACATCAAGATAAGTGTGGAAATATGCATACATATATTTGATTTGTCATTAACATAATTAACATGTAGTGGACTTCCTGCCATCTAGGGGAGGAGTGGGGACTAGGGGGGAAAAGTTTGTAACAGAAAGCTTTGTAAGGGTCATTGTTGAAGAATTACTCATACATATGTTTTGCAATTAAAAAGCTTCAATAAAATGCATTTAAAAAAAAGTATACAGGTTTACATTTATGGACAAATAGATAGCTTTGATGCCAAACATGGGATTTGAAATTAGGGTAATCTGTTTAAATCTTCTATAAGAAATTAGTTCCAAGACCCTAAGCAAGTAATTTAAAGAGAAAGAAAAAAAGATGGGGGAAGAGATCAAGAATTTATTAAGTGTCTGCTTTGTTCCAAATACTAAGCTAAGCACTTTTCAAATATTATCTCACTTAATCTTGACAACAGTGGAAAACAGATGTGATTTATCTATTTACTTATCTAAAAAACTGAAAGAATCACAGTACCTCTCTCCCTGGGTTCTTGTGAGGATCATATGACATAACATATTTGAAGCACTAAATAAAACAAAGTGATATGTAAATAGTAGGTGTTATTAGACTATCATTATTAATGATATTAATTAATAATATCAGTATTATTATAAACAATGAAAATACATAATAGCTTTAACATGTACCTAGTAAGCATTAATAATATTATCATTTTAATAGCATTATTATTATTATTATTATTATTATTCTCATATTTTCTGACTCCAGAGTCAGTGCTCATCCCGTTGGATCATGCTGCCTTTTTCTATTTTAATGGTTCATGACTTGTCTTTCATTTAAAGATTAATTTAGGGGAACACTACCATGTGAAGCTTGCCTTGTGTACCTCCTAGATTGAACCAATCCATTTCTAGTTTTGGTATGCTACCTTAGGAAGTTTGAAATTCTTATTAAATCATTTTGTACCATCATAGAAATTAATTCCCATATATGTGGTCGTGTGATGATGTCCACCTCTACACCATGGTAAGCCCTGGAAACTCCATTGTAGCAATTCTTTCTTCCATTCTGGAAATGTTTTGCAACTTCATCATTTGTGATCTTGTCTTCCTATTATTTTCATCTGTTTCAATGTGATATCTGTTGATTGAATTATTCAAAAATGCCAATAAGTTCACTTCATTTTATCATAGTCATATATTCACTCAGAAGAAAAAATAAAACAACTGCACAGGAGATACAGATAAGGTCTTGACGTAAAATTGGTACCTTTCTTTACCAGTTTCTCAAATGATATTTTAATCTCCTTGATTCAGGAGTCAGATTTTTTTGGGGGGGCGTCTATTTTAGGACAATGGAAATATGAATACTGCAGTCCATGTCTAATTAAACATTTTAAAAACTCAATTAAATATTGAGCTTATTAGGCCTGAAAGCGGTTTAGGAGTGATAACATACAGCAAGATGCTGGATAGATTGCAAGAAATATTATCATGAAAAAATATACATAGAATTAAGGAAACACATTCTCCATTTTCTTTGTGATCATGGAAAATTACATTTATTTCATGTAGGCAGCTTGGTGACATTGTAGATAAAGTTTCAGACATGGAGTCAGGCAAAATTTGAATTCACAGGTAACCTGAGACATTCAAAATTTGTGGGACCCTATACAAGTTATTAAATGTTAGTTACCTTCAGTTTTCTTATCTGCAAAATAGGGTAAAAATTAGACTTAGCTCAATGTTTTTGTGAAGATTGAGTGAGAAAACAAGTAAAACACTTTGCAAATCATACATATAAATATATATGAAGAGCAGTTATTGCTGGCTAATATCCATGTCCTGTGAGAAATTAAAAGTATGCTCAAAGAAACTGATATAACATTTAATTTGAAACAGTATTAAACTGTCTGCCAACTTTTCTACCACTTATCCCTTTTTCTCTTTAACCTTGGGGGAAGACATTGACTAAGAGAAAACTCACTAGATTTGTGAGGTCTTACAAATTGCTGGACATGAAATATAACATCTTTTTAGTATAGTTGAACCTCATCTTTTGACATAGTTTGCCAGTTTGCTTTTTTCCCTATTGAGCCTCCTACATAAATGATATGTGGTGTTTTGAGACTTTGATGTTAAGCCACTGCTCCTCATGTGTGTTTTCTATTATTCATACCATGTTGTTAAGGTAGTCCTTTAGTCATTATTTTTTTTTTGAGCCACCCTCCTTCCTACATGTAAATTCTCTATCTCTCTTTTTCTCTGTAAAAAAAATCAATCATTTTCAAAAGCAAGAAATCAAAATATTCATTTTCAAAAGCAAGAAATTCCAAGATTTTTCTTTTTAAATAAGGAAAACTCATCAGGCAAATTTTAATTATAAAGTTCCATAGTTTGTGCAACATACCTTAGTTTAAAAAAAAATTAAAAAGTGACTTGGTCTTTCAACTTTTTGCTTTGAGTTCTGACTGACATTTCTTGGCTTTTTGACTTTTAAGAAGCTATTTAAATTTTGAAATTCTGAATTCCTTCACAAAAATGGCATCATAACATTGGCACTGTTCACTTTACCTTGTGTATATAAGCTGATGTATATAAATCGTTTGATACAATACAAACCTAAATATCACTAAGTAATGTTTTCTCTAAATTACTATGTAAAATAGATGACAAAATATAATTTTATTCTATTTCGTTATTTAATTCATATTTTTCATAAATATTCCCATCATATATTAAAGCTATATTACATGTAATATATACAAGCAAATATAAAATGTTTAGTAGGTATAGATTAACAGAAATAAAGTGATCTCTCCACTCTCATCCCCACTCCCATATGTGGAAGATTCCCAAGATGCTAATATAAGAAGGTGTGTATCTGTATAAAAGGGACCATGGAGATCATGATTTGCTGTTGCATATGGGGGTACATGTAGAGAAATCTACATTGGAGGTTATTGCATTCATTTGATCACCCAAAGAGATACAGCTGGGAACAGATGATGTTATTATTAAGCAGTGGAACCATAGATTATTGCAGTGTGATAAAGATCAGCATATCAAAGAATCACAGAACTAAAGACTAGAGGAGGATCTAGAACAAAGAGCTGGTACTACTAAAGAAACCCAACATTTTTCTTTTCCAATGATTTAGATTTATGTATATTAATTATATTTCATCATTGAAAGAAATGGGAGGTTCAGTTCTCTAGCAACACAGAGAGTATTGCTTGAAGGAGTGATTTGATTTCTATAGGAAACCCAAGAGGGTCTTTTGTTTATTTATTTAATTATTTATGAGATTGTAGATGAGTTCATTTTATATTGCTGTTGAATAAATAAATCATCTTCAATACTGAATGACCTTGTTAATCTAAGTTATTGAAGGGGAGGGTGAAAGACTCTGTAAGGAATTATAAAGACTCAATTACTGAAAAAAATAGGAATGAGTATATTTAATTACATGTTGGAGCTAAAAATATTTCCTTCTTATCCTTAATAAATATTTGTAGAGTTCATGGTAATATGTTAGTGCATTTTAGGGAGAAGAGCACTATGAGAAATCAGATAAAATGCAAAGTCATATTGAATTGGATTCTTTCTTCTTTTATGAAAGAAATAATGGAACTCTGGTATTGGGATTTTTGTTTCTGGGAATTTATTCCTGGAACTGAGGTTCATGAAATAATTTATTTAAATATGAATTATTGGCAATATTTTTCTTAAATGCGGTTAATAAATTAAAAGTATAAGTACTTGCCATAGGGTACCTATATGATTTTCTGAATATTTTCAAGGTACTGTAATAATGTTTCATCTTATGAATATTATCATATCTATCTTTATTCCTATGCCAAGACATGTCATTGTTTACAAGAAAAATATCAGCTAGAATGTGAACAAACAATATCATAATTTGAATATTTACATACAGTTAAAGAACAATATGCTTGCAAATCACCATTCTATTTGTGATCATGACTAGAGCCCTTACATATAAGCATTGTAAGGGGAAAAAGAAAGAAATGTTCAAAGAAACAAAATAACTATTTGGTAATATCAAATACCATAGAGGCAAGACTTTAAGCCAGAGAAAATTTAGATCCACAGTTAGCTTATGCTATTTTCTAGCTATCGGACCACAGAAAGATAAGTAACTTCTCTCAGACTCAGTTTCCTCTTTTGTAGAATAAAGATAATAATGCTTGCAGTATTCCATTTATAGGACTTGTATGAGGTTCAGGTAAAATTAAACTTTTACTAAGAGCTTACTATGTAATTTAGGCACTTGTGAAACAGACAAAAGTGAAAGAAACATCCTTTCCTTCTGACAGCTTGCATTCTGTTGGGATAACAGAATAAGCAAAGACATAATAATTTGAAAAGGAAGAGAGCAATAACAAATGGGGAAATCAGGAAAGAATTTTTCCCTAATGACTTCTGACATGTTTAGAAGGTTATTGAAGATTCTGATAATGCATTTCAAGTGTTTTCTTACATATCAATCAAAATTATTTTTCATTAAACCATGTTGGGTTTATAATTTTATTTATTTATTTATTTGCTTTTTGCTGAGGCAATTGGGGTTAAGTGACTTGCCCAGGGTCACACAGCTAGGCAATGTTAAGTATCTGAGATCAAATTTGAACTCAGGTCCTACTGACTTCAGGGCTGGTGCTCTATCCACTGCGCCACCTAGCTGCCCCTGGGTTAATACTTTTAAAGGTATACTGCTACCTTGTAACATTAAATATGCCACTTAAATGACTCAAGCTGATAGTAGTGTGATCATTCTCCCAAATTTCATCAGAATCTGAAAGAATTATATAATCATAGAATTTGAGAGCTGAAACATATCTTAGTGATTATTTGGTTCCACAAACCCACAAAATATTCATTTATAACATGCCAGACAAGAAATTTTCCAACCTCTGAAGACTTTTCAAATGAGGTCTTTTGAAGTGCATTCACTTTTTCAATAGCTGCAATGAAGTGTTTTCCTGATATCAAGTCTAAATTGGCTTAAAAATGAACAAACTTTTTTTTCTTCTTCCCACAGCTCCATTGTTCTGCTCTCTAGGGTGAAACAAAACATGTCCAATCCTCCTCCACAAGAAAACCTTTCAAATATTCAGAGAAAGCTCTTATTTTCCCCTAAGTTTTTTCTCCAGGTTTTATATAAATGCATTGTTTATAACTTATCCTCATGTAATGTGCCTCAAGACCTTAAAGTATCTTATTTTCTCTTATGTGCAGGGTTTGTACAGGATCACCTAGCCCCAGCATGGGGGGGGGGCTGAGGGGAGAAGACTGCAGCACTGTGGGCCTCAGGGGCAGCATGAAACCACTGTTGCCCTCTAGAAGAAGAAGGTCACAATATTTGCTATATCCTAGGAGCAAACCTCAACCTTTAAAAATGAGCAAAAGAAGCTCTGACCATAAAATGCTATTATGGATGCGGGGGTGAAGAACTCAATACCTGGGGACACTAAAGGCAAACCATCTCCACATGAAGCCTCAAAGAGAGATAAGAACCGGTCTCCAAATCAAAAGGCTGCCTTAGGGACAGCTAGGTGATACAGCGGATAGAGCACCAGTCCTGAAGTCAGGAGGACTTGAGTTCAAATCTGGCATCAGACACTTAACACCTCCTACCTGTGTGACCCTTAGCAAATTAAAAAAAAAAAAAAAACTGCCTTGAAAGAATTCAAAAAAGAATCTTAAAAGAGAATTAGAAAAAGGGGAAAGGAAATGAGAACATTGCAGGAGACTTTTGAAAGGGAAACAGAAATTAATTGAAGAAAACAGCTCCTTAGATCCATAGATCATTTCTCAAAAACACCCCAAAATAAAAATGCCAAGGAATATGGTAGTTAAATTTCAGAATTATCAGATCAAGGAGAAAATACTGTAATTAGCCAGAAAAAAACAATTCAAATACCAAGGAGCAACAATCAGGATTATCAAGGACCTAGAAATTTCTACTTTAAAGTATCAAAGGGCCTGGAATATGATATTCCAAATGCTGAAACAGCTTGGATTGCAGGGAAGAATCAAATACCCAGGGAAACTAAGCATTATCTTTCAGAGAAAAAGATGGATATTCAACGAAATAGGGAATTTTCAGTTATTTTTGAAGAAAAGACCAGAACAAAATAGAAAATTTAATCTTCAAATATAGAACTCAATAGAAGCATAAAAAGATAAAAAGGGAAGAAAAGAAAAACTATGTTTTTTTAAAAGGTTAAAAAATTTACAACCCTATACGGGAAAATGATATATTTAAAAATTGAGAACAGTGTCTTTGTTAGGGGTATACTTAGAGGTTGTAAGTATATTTTGACTTTATTTTGATGATCTAAAAATTAAACTAGTGATGGAATGGGGATTGTACTGGAAGAAGAGGAAAGGGGAAGTAAAACAAAATAAATTACATCACATGAAGAGTCAAAAAAGACCTATTACAATTGAGGGGAAAAAAGGAGACAGATAATTGTTTGAATCTTAATCTCAATGGATTTGGATCAAAGAGGGAATATCAAACTTATCTAGTTTGATAAAAAGGAAAATTTGCAAAATAGCAAAATTGGTAAAAGCTCACTAAAGAAATTAATTCCTTAAAAAAGATGCCATCTAAGTCCAGAGAGAAAACTGATGAATGATAATTGCAAATTAAAGTATGATTTTTTTCTTCCTTTCTTCCTTTCTTCCCTCACTCCTTTCTTCCTTTTACTCTCTTTCTTTTTCTTTCTTCTTTCCTTTCTTCCTTCCTTTTAAAAAAATATAGCTAATATGCAAATGCATTTTGCATGATTTCACATTCATACGTGATCTCATTTTTCTTGTCTTCTCACTATATATGTGAAAGGGGTGGGAGAAAGGTAGAGAATTTGGAACTTAATTTCAAAATTAAAATGTTTAAATAAATAAATAATACATTGAAAAAGAAAAACATAATGTATTGGTGAAATTTATTTCAAAATTCTGTTATTTCTTGGTTTTCCTCCTACTTAGTTGACTGTCCCTTATCAATATTGTTTCCTGTATCTTCATACACAGCAGAATAGTGACAAAGTCTCCAAGAATCTCTTCTGAGCTCTCTTCTCCTCTCCCTCTAAATTATTTTACTTGGTGATATCATCAGATTTTATGATTTCAATGATCACCTCTATGCAGATTATTCTTAGATCTTCTTGTAGAACCTTAAAATCTATCCCAATCCCTAGTCCTACATCTCCAATTATTTTTAACTCATCTCAAACAGGACACACAATAGACATCTTAAACTCACATATCCAAAAACTGAATTCAAATTCTTTTTCCAAACTATTTTGAAACTTTCCTTTTCCCTCTTAAACTCTCCTTTTTTTCAAGAGTACCACTATCTTCCCAGTCACAGAGACTCAACCTAAGTGTCATTCTACATTTCTGATTCTATCCAGCTGACCATATCCAAAAAAATCATCAAATCCTGACATGTCAACCTATACAACATCCTTATATATGCCTCTTTTTGATCTCCATCATTTGTATCATTCTGGTATTCTGGCAAAGGATCTTAATACCTCATATCTGGGCTGTTATATTAGGCTACTAGCTGTTCACCCTACTGTAATTTTCTTCCCATCCAATCCATTTCCCCATTCAATGGTGAAATTAATCTTTCTTAAATGCATGTCTCCCCAGTTTAATAAATTCCATGGCACCTAATTACTTCAAATCTCTTCATAACTTGGTCCTTTCCTATCCTTCTACTGTTTTAAAACTTTACCACCCTTCATGTATTCCTGACTCTGAGTATTGTCACTGAATGTCCTCCATATGTAAATGTTCTTGTTCTTGTTCCCCAACTCTGCCCTCTGATTTCTTGTCTTCCTTCAAGTATCAGCTAAAATGCCACTTTCTTCATGAAACATTTTCTCACCTTCCTTAATTTTAATGTTCTATCAAATTACCCCCAAATTGTCCTGTTTGTATATAATTGCTTGCATATTATTTTTTTTCTTTAGACTGTAAATTCCTAAGCAAGAAGTATATAGATAGATATCAACTAAATGGTGCCAGTCCAAAAGTTTGGAAGACACATAGTTCTAAGTTCTAATTAAGTCATAGTGTTTTAGTAGCTCTGTGACCCTGGCAAGTTCAATAACTCTGTTTACCTCAGTTTCTTAATCTACAAATTGAGCTGGAGAAAGAGCAAACTACCCCAGCTTCTTTGCCAAGAAAATTCCCAAAATAAAGTCACAAAGAACCAAACATCATCAAAAAATGACTGAAAAAATATAAATAACAATACATAAACCCACATGGGAAGAGAGGACAGAGAGAGAGAGACAGAGACACAGAGAGAGAGAGACAGAGTGAGTGTCTTGTGAATGCCTAGTGCTTGTCACAGTGCGTAGTACAGGATAAGGTATTTGATAATGCTAGCTGGCTAATTTTGCCTTAGTTTTACAGAACAGTGGAGTAGCACTCCATTGATCATTGATTGTAAGTGGACACTGATTCAAGAGACATATTTTACATGTCATTTTGCTCTGTCTTAGGCAGTCCCTATATTTCCCAGCTTCACATGTTTCCATTTTGATTCACTGAAAGACACCAACATATACAGTCAGGATTTTGTCTTATGCTTGTTTTAGCAATTCTATGAGGAACATTATCAAGTACCTTTTAAAAAGTGGTAATAGTCTTGTAATTGTTTATAGCTTCTCAATAAAGCATAAATTGCTCTGATAACAAAATGTCAGGATAGTGGATTGACAGCTCTTTTCCTTTGGTGCTATTCATCGGAATTTATACTACCTACACATCTATTTGAATAAAATTCATTCTATACAAATACTCAATGCAAATAGAATATACTCAATGCCTTTTAAAATGAATGAATAAACTGAGGCTAAAGATTCTGAAAGAAGTAAATAACATCCCACTTTAATTTTTTAAAAAATGTACATGGAAGAAAAACTTTAAACTTAATTGTTTTAAGTGAAAGACTTCATAACTTTAAATATTATATAAATTTGATTTGTTACTTGGTATTATCAATAAGCTTACACCTTTTGAGCAGTTACCACAATACCAAGATACTTAGTTAAATAGAATCATCATGAATGCCTTTACTTGCCATGTCACAATATGACTGGGATTGATTTTTTTCAGTGTAGAACCTCTTTATTCAACCCAAACTATAGCCCCTTTATGATTTAGTATACAACTTTCAAAAGTTTCTTTGGCCATTAAATTCTTTACCCTCTAGTTAATATGGTCATGAGTCTATTCAAATTTAAATTGACTCATCCTCAGAGAAATTCATATTATCATTAGTTTCATATGCATAGTCTATTCAGCTTATTGCTATAGGGACTTTTGTTGTTGTTGTTATTGTTGTTGTTTTTTGAGACATTAACTTTACCTCAGGAACCTGAAGACTGGCCAATTAAGACATCCAGAATCTTTAAGGAGGCACAACAATTTTTGTTCTCATAACATGGCATTGGTAGGCCAGGTGGCCTAAAGGTACAAGTGGTGGAAAATCTAGAAATAAAGCCCATGGAAAAAAATGGAAAAAAAAGCCAGGAAGGCAATCATTTATATAGATCCATGTCTGGTTAATGAAGTCTCCCACAACTGTAGCACATCTGAAGAGAAACCATTCAAATTCTTTCTTTGCATATTTATAGGTCAATTTTAATTAATGGGGAGCCTTCCTCATATTTAACTGTTACTTCCCTGAAATTCATATCCATTAGTCAGTTTTTTCTTCAGTGAATATATAAAAAAATCTAATCCCTTTTACTATAACAATATACTTAAAGATGTCTATCATGTCCCACCAACTGTTCACCAATCCAAAAGTCCTGAGTTATTCTAATTACTCTTCAATTTACTATAGATATATTTAATTTTGTCAATATTACACTTAAGCATCACATTCTGAATGGAAAACAAAGCTCTAGATGTGATTTGACAAACATGGCTGTCACCTTCCTTACCATGAATGTATTCATCTGGATGACATCAGTAGATAATTAGAAGATCTCAATGATCTCTGAACATGAAGACTGATAATATGTATGACATTGTAAGTAGGTGTTAAGTCATACAACCCCAAATATCAGAGTTAGAAGGTAATTGATTTAATCAATACTAAATTCAATATAATCAATATAAATCAGTATTAAATAGTTATCCTCTTTACAGTATCTCTAACATCTTGTCAACAGTCTTCCATTTAACAATCTGAGAACTCAGTTTCTTATAGCAACACATTCCAATCAGTCAATAAGATTTTATTAAGCATTTATTATATGCCAAGCCCTGTGCTAATCATTAGGAACTCATTTTAATAAAGTTTTGATTTTCAGGATGTTTTCCTTTATATTAAAATCTTCCCCTTTACTAAACATTGCAATGACTTCTGTAGATCCTTTAGCTACACAGAGATAAAATTAGCTAAAAACCATGGTTGAGTTCATGTTGCTGAGTGAATATTCCTTTACTTTTGGAGCTGGTTTTGAAAAATTTCAGAACAAAGAGAAGTCAAGTTATAATGGAGTCAAATTAATAGTGGAAGTACTTATTTTTAGTATTTTTCATATGTGACCATAATAACATCCATAAATGGCAATCCAGGAATGTGGGATTTAGACAAATGTGCAAGAAAAGACCAGAGATAGATGATGATATCAATAATAGAACAGAAATAATATCAGTGTAATCTATAGTTTACTACACCTGACATCCCACCTTTCAATTTTTCAGGCTCACATAAAACTGATAATATATTTTTTATGGGAGGAAGAATGAGAGGGCTGATCTAAAAAGGATAATGCTATGATGTCCTAGAGAATCAATTAGTAAAATAGCCATTGAAAGAATTCATCAATCCCCTCCTGAAAGAGACACCAAAATGGAAACTTCAAGGAATACTGTACCTAAATTTCAGAATTATCAGATCAAAAAGAAAATATTGCAAGTACCCAAGAAGAAATAATTCAAATATTGAAGAACCACAATCAGATTATTCAGGACTACCACTTTCCATTTTAAAGGATTGAAGGGTTTTGAATCTGAAAAGCAAAGAAACTTAGATGGCAGTCAAGAATCACCTATCCAGCAAAATTAAGCATTATCTTTCAGGGAAAAAGATGGACATTCAATGAAACAGATGAATTTCATTTATTTCTGATGAAAAGACTTGAGATGAACAGAAAATTCAGTCTTCAAATACAGAACTCAAAAGAAGCATAAAAAGGTAAAAAGAAAAAAAAAATAACTTCTTCCTTTAAAAGTTAAAAAGCTTACATCCCTATATGGGAAGATGATATGATTAACTCTTGAGAACAATATATCTGTTACAGATATACATAGAAGGTACATGAATAATTTGATTTTATTGTGATTATATAAAAAAGCAACTAGAGGAGGAAAGGGTATTCTACTGGAAGAAGAGGAAAATGAATTTAAAACAGGGTAAATTTACATCACATTAAGCGGCAAAAAAGATGAGTTATAATTGAGAGAAAGAAGGGTGGAGGGTGAGCATTAAATGAATCTTACATCAGATTTGGCTCAAAAAGAGAATTTCAAAAATATTTAGTTTCATAAAGAAGCTTTTCCCACCCTGTAGGGAAGTACTAGGGAAAAAGGGAAATGAAAGAGGGAGACTAATATAAGAGAAAACAGAAGTGGAAGGGGAAAGGTATAAGAAAGAGGGAGGGACTGTAAAAGGGGACGCCTATTTGAGGAAGATATTGGTCAGAAGCAAAATACTGTCAAGGAAGAAAAGGGTGAAAGTGAACAGAAAAGTATAACTTGAGAAAAATAAGATAGTGTAAAATTGAGTTAGTGATTTTAAATGTGAATGTAAATGAATTGAACTCTCCCATAAAATAGAAGGGGAAGCAGATTGGATTAAAAGGCAAAATCTTACAATATGTTGTTTGAAAAAACAAAATAAAACATTTAAAGCAGAGTGATACATGCAAAGTATAGGTAAAAGTCTGAAACAGAATGTGCTATACTTCTGCTGAAGTAAAAAAAAAAAAAAAACAGAGGTAGTGATTCTGGTCTCAGATCAAGAAAATCAACAAAAGATATAGATCCAATTAAAGGAGAAAAAAAGGAAACTACTTCTTGCTAAAGGGTACCATAGATAATAAAATATTATCCTTGCAAAATGTACATGAACCAAGTGTATAGGACCCATATTTCTAGATCATAAGTTAAAAAAAGCTGCAAAAAAGGAATAGACAGCAAAACTCTACTAGTTGGGGATCTCAACCTTGCTCTCATAATTATTTGATTTGATTTGATTTTTTATTAAAGCTTTTTATTTGCAAAATATATGCATGGGTAATTTTTCAATGCTGACCCTTGCAAAGCTTTCTGTTACAAATTTTTCCCTCCTCCACTTCTCCCCTAAATGGCAGGAAGTCTAATACATGTTAATTATGTTGAAACACATGACAAATCAATATATATATATATATATATATATATATATATATATATATATATACACATATTTATAGTTATCTTGCTGTGCAAGAAAAAAACCCAAGAAGGAAAACAAAATGCAAGCAAACATTAATAAAGAGTGTGAAAATATTATATTGTGGTCCACACTCAGATCCCACAATCCTGTCCCTGGGTAACATCTCATTATTGAAGAGAATCATGTGCAACAGAAGTGATAATCATGAAGTCTTGTTCTTTACATATATAATAAACTCCTGGTTCTGCTCATTTCCCTTAGCATCAGTTCATGCAAGTCTCTCCGGGTCTTTCTGAAATCATCCTGCTGGTCGTTTCTTATAGAACAATAATATTCCATAAAATTTATATACCATAATTTGTTCAGCCATTCTCCAATCGATGGGCATCCATTCAGTTTACAGTTTCTTGCCAGTACAAAAAGGGCTGCCACAAACATTTATGCATATGTGGGTCCTTTTCCTTCCTTTAAGATCTCTTTGGGATATAGGCCCTGTAGAAACACTGCTGGGTCAAAGGGTATACACAGTTTGATAACTTGCATCACTATTCATTAAAGAAATTGGTCTATAGTTTTCTTTCTCTGTTTTCACCTTACCTGGAATAGCTATCAGCACCATATTTGTATCATAAAAAGGAATTTGGTAGTACACTTTCTTTCCCCATTTTTTCAAATACTTTATATAGTATTCGGAAATAATTGTTCTTTGAATGTTTGGTAGAATTCACATGTAAATCCATCTGGCCTTGGAGATTTTTTCTTAGGGAGTTGATTAATAGCATGTTCTATTTCTTTTTTCTAAAATGGGCTTATTTAAATAATTTATTTCCTCTTCTGTTAACCTGGGCAATCTAAATTTTCCTACATATTCCTCCATTCCATTTAGATTATCAAATTCATTGGCATAAAATTTGGAAAATAACTTATAATTATTACTCTAATTTTTTCTTTATTGGCGCAAAGTTCTCCCTTTTCATTTTTGAGTCTAACAATTTGTTTTTCCTCTTTGCTTTTTTCTAATTAAATTCACAAAAAGGCTTCACTATTTTGTTTTTTTTATAAAACCAACTCTTAGTTGTATTTATTAATTCAATAATTTTCTTATTTTCAATTTTATTAATCTCCCCTTTTATTTTTAGAATTTCCAATTTGGTATTTAATTGAGGGTTTTTAATTTGTCTTTTTCTAGCTTTTTTAATTCTAAGCCCAATTCATTGATCTTCTCTTTCTCTATTTTATGTAAGTAAGCATCTAGAGATATAAAATTACCCCTTATACCCACTTTGCATGTATCCCACAGATGTTGGCATGTTATCTCATTATTGTCATTGTCCTGGATGAAATTATTGATTGTGTCTATGATTTGCTGTTTCACCCATTCATTCTTAGGATTAGATTATTTAATTTCCAATTAGCTTTTGTCTATTTTCCCTTGGCTTTATATTGAATGTGATTTTTATTGCATCATGATGTGAAAAAAATGCTTTTATTATTCTGCCATTCTGCATTTGATTTTGAGGTTTTTATGCCCTAACATATGGTCAATTTTTGTATATGTTCCATGGACTACTGAGAAAAAATAAAGTCCCTTCTCTCTCCATTCAATTTTCTCCAAAGATCTATCATACCTAACTTTTCTAACAATATGTTTATCTCCTTAACTTCTTTCTTATTTTTTGTGATATGATTTATCTAATTCGGAGAGAGCAAGGTTGAGATCTTCCACTAGTATAATTTTGCTTTCTATTTCTTCTTGCATCTCTTTTAACTTCTCCTCTAGGAATTTGGATGTTATACCACTTGGTGCATATATGTTTATTATTGATATTACTTCATTATCTATGGTACCTTTTAGTAAAATATAGTTTCCTTCCTTATCTCTTTTAATTAGATATATCTTTTTTTTTAACCTGGCATGAGATCAGGATTGCTACCCTTGCTTTTTTTGTTGTTGTTGTTCATCTGAAGCATAATAGATTCTGCTCCAGCACTTTACCTTCACTCTGTGTATATCTCTATGCTTTAGATGTGTTTCCTGTAAACAACATATTGTAGGATTCTGGCTTTTAATCCAGTCTGCTATCTACTTCCATTTTGTGGGAGAGTTCATCCCATTCACATTCACAGTTTAAATAACTAATTCTGTATTTCCTGCCATCTTATTTATCCAAAGTTGCGTTTTTCTCTTTCCTTTCCCCTTTCTTCCCTCCCCCTACCCAGTATTTTGTTTTTGATGATCACCTCCCTCAGTCCTCTCTCTTTTAGAGTCCCTCCCCCCTTTTTATACCTTTCTCCTTCTTCTTCTGTTTTCCCTATTATAATTTTACCTTTTTTTCCTCCTTTGCCTCCCACTTTCCTATATGGAGGGAAATGTTTCTCTGTGAAACCGAATGTGTTTGATATTCTCTTTTAGAACCCAATCTGATGAGAGTTCCCCATCCCTTTCCTCCCTCAATTATATTAGGTTTTCTTTACCTCTTCATGAGATTTTACCTCATTTTTACCTCTTTTTTTAACTTTATTTTCCCTCCTATATCCTCTTTTTCCAGTATGATCCCCATTCACTTCTAGTTTCTTTTTCATATGATCAAAGTAAAATCAAATTATACCTACATTCTCTAAGTATACCCATAATAGAAATGTAGTTCTCAAGAGTTCTTTCCTTTTTACCTTTTTATGCTTCTCTTAATTTCTGTGTTTGGAGGTGAAATTTTTTGTTCATATCTGGTCTTTTCATTTGAAATAAGTGAAATTCGGGGCACAGCGAAGATGGCGAACTGCAGACGGCATTCTCTGTGAGCTCCTGGGACCTTCCCTCGGACCCAGACAAATTGAGCCTCCCAACTGGTTTTGGAGTGAGGGTTCCACCAAACACATGGACTACAACACACTTCTATCAAAAATCTACTTTGAAAAAACTCCGGAGAAGGTTAGTCTCAGGGTAATAGGCCGTTGCACACAATCAGATACCAGCAAACCCGGGGTGGAAGTTGGGCTGCAACAGAGGCCGATTTTAGGCACCCAGGAAGCCCCTGGGAGATGCCTGGGCCACTTTGCTCTGCTTGCGGGCAGGTGCTTTGGCAGATCTGCCTTTGGTAAAGGGTGGATTGAGAGGAACTGAAAACGTGGTACTAGTGCAGATCTAGCTTCCCAGCCTCAGACTGGAAGTCAACTTGGCAAACTGACCCAGGGAAAATTGAAACTGCTGCAGGATCCCCTGCTGGTGACTGATAGCTCAGCTCAAAAGCATGAGTAAGAAGCAGAAGAGAGCTCTCACTATAGACAACTTTCATAGAGAGAAAGCAGAGAAGTCCCCAGATCCTGAGATTCTGAAAACATTCCCAGATGAAGCCACAAAGGTGGACTTAAGATATTCCTTTCAGAAGGCTTACCTGGAAGATTGCGTAAAGAATCTCAAAAGAGAGCTAGAAGAAGAATGCGGAAATAAATTGAGATCAGTGCAACAGAGATATCAAAAACTGGAAAATAGGACTGGTGAATTGGAAAAAGAAAACAATTCACTGAAAAATAAAACTGGCAAAATGGAAAAAGAATGCATTGAATCAAGAAATTCAACTGGCCAGCTAAAAAAGGAGCTAAAAAAGATAACTGAAGGAAATAATACTTTAAAAATTAAAATTGAACAAATAGAAGTAAATGACTCAATAAGACTTCAAGAATCAGTCAAACAAAAAAAG
>JAJPUD010022634.1:0-13515 GCA_023553655.1 Myrmecobius fasciatus | reverse complement strand
GAGAGAGAGAGAGAGAGAGAGAGAGAGAGAGAGAGAGAGAGAGAGAGAGACAAAGACAGAAGACAGAGATAGAAAGACAAGGGGGAAGTAGAATAAAAATGCAAAGTTAGTCTTCAGACTTTGAATGTGAATGGTGAACTTGTTAACCAAGGGGATAGCATAATTTAGATGTAAAGAATAATATCATAAGCACATCAGGAAAGCATGGAAGAGTTTACCTGTTAGATTTGTGTATAAGGAAAAAATTTATATGAAACAAGAGAAAGAGAGTATTACAGGTTATAAAATGGATAATTTTGATTACATTAAATTTTTCAAAGAAAGTTTTTGTACAAAGAAAATCAATGCAGCCAAGATTAGAAAGAAAGCAAAAAACTGGGATGGGGGAGGAGGGATTTTATAGCAATTTTTTTTTTTTTTTGGATAAAGGCCTAATTTCTCAAATATATAAAGAATTGAGTAAAATTTACAAGATGACAAGCCGTTCTCCAGTTGATAAATGATCAAAGGTTATGAACAGGCAGTTTCAAGATGAAAAAATTAAAGCTATGACTATAGTCATATAAAAATGTTATCGATTAAAGAAATGCAAATTAAAACAACTTGTAGCTACCATCTCACACTTATAATAATAGTTAATGTGACAGAAAAAAATAATAATGATAAATATTGAGATGATGTGGGAAAATTGGGGCACCGAAGTACAATTGGTGGAGTTGTGAAGTGATTCAATCATTCTGAAGAAGAATTGGCATTATGCCCAAAAAGCTATAAAATTTTCATTACCCTTTGGCCCAGCAATACCACTACTAGGTCTGTATACCAAAGAATAAAAAATAAAAAGTCCTATACATATAAAAATATAGTTACTCTTTTTGTGATGATGAAGAATTATAATTTTAGGGGATACCCCTCAACTGAGATATCAATAAACAAGATATCATTTATGAATGACATGTAAAGCTACAGTACTGGAAATTATGAACTGGATTCTGTCAGAGAAACTTAATACTTTTTAACTTAAATATTTTCATTCAATTTTGTTGATTGGAGATAGAAAATCAGAATGGATTAGGACTCAGAAGACCTAGGTTCCTTAAGTGACTATAATTAATTTGCTCTTGCCTAAGAAATTCAACCTTGGTCGCACCAACAAGTTTTCCTTCTTTCTAGTGATGTAGTTTTATGTAAAAGTTTGATTTTACATAGGAAGTGTTTTCTATATCCTTTAATAATATGTCTATGTGTATGTGAAAGATAAGAGAGACACGAAAAGGAACAGAGACCAAGACAGAGAGATATTTTAATTGTACACAAAATCCTATGAATTGGCTTTTGTGGGTTTAACTCAAACCCCTAATTTAGCTCTAGGAAAGAGAAAATTAGAATATTTTTGTTTTTGTGCCCACAGCACTTAGTATATACTGTTCCCTGTGTATGCATATAATATGCTTTAATAATATTGAATTTACTGAGTTTAATAATGAGAAATCTATAAACCAATTAAAGTGAAGATACATATGAGTTTGGATCATATTAACCACAAATTGATTAGACTCATGTCTTATAGAAGTAGTTTTGGAGATAAAGGGAAAGTGATATACATATATATATATATATATATATATACATACATACATACATATGCACATACAGTTATATGCATATACATACAAAATATCCATCTTGAACCATTGCATTTATGTAAGCATATGTATATGTATATATACACATATATGTGTGATTTGTATGTGTACATATAATGTTTTTATTTGATATTCCATAGATTGAAAACTTATGTAACCCCTGTCCCAAAGCTCATGGAATTCTTTCCTTATTGGTAGAAATGAACGCCCTGCCCTATGGGAGGGGAGGAATAGAGTTGGTAAGAGGCAGAGAGGGCAAGGATTTATCTAGAATAGTCCCCTTTGGGATTGGGGAAACTTCATATCTTTATCAAGCATTGTCACTTTGAAAGCTTCTAGCTTCCAGCTTCTAGAAAGAAACTGGAAGAGGCTGATCCTGCTTTGATGTTTTTGAAGGGAAAGAGTTGGAAAGAATATGAAGTTACTTCCTATTTCCAGCTGGCTATTCTAGACTGAGAATCATTTCTTCTTGGATGAGATCCAGGGCCCTTTTTCTTTGTTGAGCTGAGTTATTTCACTCCCAATGAAAGAGTTCCTTCACTCTATTATCTGGAATATAGTCTCCTTCATTGATTTCTGTTTTGCTAAAATCTCGATAAATAGATTTATTTGTTATTTGCTATATGTATTCATTGTGGAACAGGTTGGGAAGAGGTGAAATCTAGAATATAAAGCTGAGTATCTCTCCCCCCAAATATCAAAGCAACATGAACTTAGAATACAACTTTATTACTGAGAAAAACAATATTTAGAAGGACTACACACACACACACACACACACACACACACACATATTGGTCTGGTACCTCATCTCTCAGGAGAGCAGAGCAATGATTCTGATCCTAACCTGCTTCCCCTACTGGCAGAAATGAAATTCTTCCTTGGGACAGAGTGAGGAGAAAGACTAGAGATTTCTGTTCTGTCTCTCTATAAGCCACAAAATTCATGCCTTTGTCACTTGTTGGTCTTACTACACATATGGGGAGATAATATCTTGCTTACAAATGGGAGCTATGTCCATGTGCATACTAATTTGCTTCTTTTTGCAATATATGATGTTTTGATGAGGCTAGATTTTTTTTTAAGCTGAAGCAATTTAATTTCTATTGAATGCTTCTTTTCTTTTAAAATTTTGGGTTCTCTAATTCTTCTCCCCTACTCCCTCCAAATCAACTGAGAAGGCAAGCATCATATAAATTATATATGTGAAATTATGCAAAACATAATTCCATATTTGCAATATAGCTTAAGAAAATTAAAGTGAACAAATTATACTTGGATTTGTCCTTAGAGTTCATCAATTCTCTCTTAGAAGGTAGGTGTATATAAAAATCAGAAGTCTTTTGGAATTGTTTTTGATCTTTGTGTTGCTCAGAGAAGTCGTTTTTCACAATTGATCATTACAACATTCCTGTTACTGTGCACAGTAATCCTGCCATTTTTCTCACTTAACTTTGCTTCAGTTCATATAGGTCTTGCCATGTTTTTTTTTTTTCTTTTTTTTTTTCAGAAACTAACCATTTCATCATTTCTTACATCACAAAAGTATTGAATCACAATATGCCCCAACCTATTCAGTAATTCCCTATTTTAATATATATACATATATATACATATATATATATAAATATATTTTAATACCCATTGCTTTATGAATCATTTTGGGAAAGAAAAATCAGAGCAAAGGACAAAACCATGGGAAAGATTAAAAAAAAAACAGAAAAAAGAAGAGAATAAAGAATAGTTCATTTTCTAGAGGCAGATGGCATTTTTTGTCCAAAGTCTATTGGGATTTCTTTGGATAACTGAACTACTGAGAATAACCAAGCCTTTCATAGTTGATCGTCACACATTCTTGCTGTTATTGTGTAAAATGTATTCCTGGTTCTGTTTTGCTTAGCATCAGCTCATGTCAATCTTTTCAGGACTTTCTAAAATCAGCTTTTCCCTCATTTTTTATAGAACAATAATATTCCATTATCTTTATATACCATAATTTATTCAGCCATTCCCCAGTTGATGAGGATACACTCCTTTACCTATTCTTTGCCACAACAAATAGAGCTGCTACAAACATTTTTGCAAATGTGGGTCTTTTCCCCTCCTTTATGATTTCCTTGGGATACAGACCCAGCATCATTCACCATTTAATGAGTATCTCCTTGACTTCCTATTCTTCACCAGCCTACTTACCTCCCTCCAAAACCCTGTTATAAATATTTTTGTTCATATAAGTCCTCTTCCTTTTTCTTTAATCTCTTTGGGTTGTAGACTTCATAGTTGTATAATTGGGAATTGAGAATCAATTAAAAACTATTTGAAATAATTAACAACTTTAACAAAGTTGAAGGATATGAGATTAGCCTGCATAATTTGCATTTTTTTATATGAACAACAAAGCTCAACAGTCAGAAATAGAAAGAAAAATTCTCTTTAAAATCACTGTAGCTAATATAAAATATTTGCAGGTCTACCAGCCAAAACAAACCCAGGAACTATATGAACAATTACAAAACACTTTTCACAAAAATAAAGGTAGATTTAAATAACTGGGAAAATATCAATTGTGCATGGGTAGGCCCAGTTAATGTAATAAAAATAACAAGTCTAGCTAAATTAGTTTATTTATTTAGTGCCATACCAAATTGCCAAAAATTATTTTATAGAGGTAGAAAAAATAACTAAAGTCATCTAGAAGAACAAAAGGTCAAGCATATCAAAATAAATAGTGAAAAAAAGTTACAAAGCAAGGGGATTTCACTGTAGCAAATTTTAAATAATGCTATAATGTAGCAATCATCAAACTAGCAGCTCCTGGCTAAGAAATAAAGTGGTATATTGGTGAAATAAGCAATGTATACTAGACACAATAGTTGATGATTATAGTAATCTACTCCTTGATAAACCCAGTGCCTCTAATTTCTTAAATAAGGACTATTTGAAAAAAAAAAAAACAGCTAGGAAAATTGGAAAACAATATGGTAGAAACTAGGCATTAACAAATGTTTCACATCAAGACAAGGTAAAAATGATTACATGATTTAGACACAAAAGATAATAACATAAGCAAATATGAGAGAAAGAAATAGTTTACCTGTCAGATCTATGGAGAAGAGAATTTATGAACAAACAGAAAATAGAAAACATTATAAAATGCAAAGTGGACAACTTTGATTACATTAAGGTAAAAAAGTTCTTGTTACAAATAAAGCAATGCAACCAAGTTTAGATGCAAAGCAGAAAGCTAAGAAACAATTGTTACAGTCAATGTTTTTCATAAAGGTCTCATTTCTAAAATATATAGAGACATGTCAAATTTATTAGAAATACAAGCAATTCCCCACTTGATAAGAAGATGATATGATAAGAACATAAGAAGAATATGAACAGGTAGTTTTGAGATAAAATTAAAACCATCTATCATTATATGAAAAAAAATGCTCTAAATCACTACTGATTAGAGAATTGCAAATTAAAACAACTCTAAGACATAACCACATCTGTCAGATTGCTTAATATGACAGAAAAGGAACATGATAAATTTGGAAAGAATGTGGGAAACTTGAAACACATGTTTTGTTTGTGAGGTTATGAACTGATCCAACCATTCTGGAGAGTAATTTGCAACTATCCTAAAGGGGCTATAAAATCGTTCACACTATTTGATCTAGCAATACCACTGCTAAGTCTATATCCCAAAAAGATTATAAAAAAATTGGAAAAAGTTTCACATGCACAAAAGTGTTTATAGCAACTCTCTCTTTGGTGGCAAAGAAATAGAAATGGAAGGTGTGTCCATCTATTGGGAAATGGCTAAGCAAATTGTGGTATGTGAATGTAATGGAATATTATAATTCTTAAGAAACAATGATCAGGTAGATTTTAGAAAAAAACTGCAAAGACTCATATGAACTGATGCTGAGTAAAATGAGTAGAACAAGAACATTGTACACAATGACTTCAAGATTGTGTAGATGTTCAATTTTGAGAGACTTCGCTCTTCTCAGCCAAAAAACAAACAAAAAGTAAGACAATTCTTAATGGTTCATGATGGAAACTACTATTCTCATTCAGAGAAAGGACTATCTGAATGTATATTGAATCATACTGTTATACTTTTTGTTGTTTTTCTTTCCTGTGGGTTTATCTTTTTTTCACTGAGTCTTTTTTCACAACATGATTAATGTGGAAACATGTTTAATTTGATTGTACATGTATAACAGAACAGATTGTTTGCTTTCTTGGGTAGGGAAAAGGGGAGGAAGGAAGGAAGAAAAATGAAATAAAAGTGTTCTAAAAGTAAATGTTGAAAATAATACATTTTTAAAACATATTGTTGGATTTTGGTTTCTAATGCATATTATTCCCTTCTCTTTTGTGAATGAGCTTATCCCATTCACATTCATACTTATGATTAGTAACTGTGTATTTCCCTCCAACCCATTTTCTTCTGTTTCTTTTCTCTTTCTCCTATGCCTCCTCAAAAGTCTATTTTGCTTTTAATTATTGCCTCCATTAATCTATCTTCTTTTTTATCATCCTACTCCTTTTCTCTTATCTCTTTCCCATTTCTCTAATGCGTAAGTCACATTCCTATACAAAACTGAATGTGTGTGTATGTGTGAATTTTTCCTTCTTTGAACTAATTCTGATGTTCTCTGCTTCCCTCTCTACTGTAAAAGCTCTTTTGTGCATATATGAGAAATTTTCTCCATTCTATCTCTTCCCTGTTCTCCAAGTAGATCCCCCTTTCTCACCTCTTCATTAAAATAAAAATGATTCAAATAATCAACTTACACCTATGCCTTTTTGTTTATGTAAACTTTTAACTACCCTAATAATGATGAAATTCTTAGGAGTTATGTGTATCATTTTCCCATTAAAGAATGTAGATGGGTTAGAGGAACAAAGAGTGTCAAGATGATGGCGAAAAGGTAGTGATTCACCTGAGCTGTCCTCAAATGTGTTCCAACACTTTTTTTTTTTTTCAAAAAAAAAATTTTTATTTTTCTCAAGTTACGTGTAATTAAGTAGAATTTATTTTTAAAACTCTAAAAATCTAGATTCTTTCCTATTCTTCCTCCTTATACTCTCCCCCCTCATTGAGAAAGCAAGACATTTAACAAAAATTATACATTTGCATTCATGAAAAACTTTTCCATAATATGTTGTAAAAGAAAACAGACAAAAAATTAAAAATCAAGTAAAATAAGGCCAACCCCCCCCCAAAAAAAAAATTTACTTCAATCTATATTCATATACCATCAGTTGTTTCTTTGGAAAGAGTTGCCTTGGATCATTGTATTTCTGAGAATAGGTAAGTCATTCACAGTATATCATCTTATAATATTGTTGCTATTTTGTATAAAGTATATTTTATTTTGGGTCAGTTCATGGAAGTCTATACATGTTTTCCGAGGACATCTTGCTCATCATCTCCTTTAACAAAATAGTATTCCATCATAATCACATACCATAATTTATTCAGCCATTTCCCAATTGATGGGCATCTAATTTTCAGTTCTTTGCCAGTAGAAAAGAGCTGCTATAAATATTTTTCTACATATAAATACTTTTCATTTTCTGCTTTTTTTCCCCTCTTTTGGGTATACAGATTTAGTAATGGTATTGGTAGGTCAAAGGGTGTGTGTGATTTTACACCCATTTGTGCATAGTTCCAAATTCTCTACAGAATAACTGAATCAATTCACAATTCCAACAGGGCATTAATGTCTCATTTTCCCACATTCCTTCCAACATCTGTCATTTTCTTTTTCTGTTTTGTTATCTAATCTAATAGATATGAGGCAGTACCTATGAATTGTTTTAATTTGCATCTCACCAATCAATAGTGAGTTAGAACATTTTTTCATATGGCTTTAGAAACCTTGGATTACTTCATCTGAAGTGTTCATATTTGTATCACATCAAATCTGTGTCATATAATTTGTCAATTGGGAAATTGCTTTTATTTTGATAAATTTGACTCAGTTCTCTGCATGTATGAAAAAAGATGACATTATCAGAGCAACTTTCTTCAATTTTTTTTCAGTTACTATTGTTAGCTGTATTTTCCTCCATTCTATCCTCTAACCCCATTTATTTTATTCTCCCTTCTTTTACACTGTCTCTCCTCAACAGTATTTTGCTTCTGACTGCCTTCTCCATCAATTTATCCTTCCTTCTTTCACTTCCACTCCCATTTTTTAAGCCCAAATTTTTCTACATTCTATAATGTAAGATAGATTTCTATACCCCATTGAGTTTGTTATTCCCTCTTTGAGCCAATTCTGATGAGAATAAAGCTCAATCACTGTTCCTTAATTTCCCACCTCTTCACCTCCACGATAAAAACTTTTTCTTGTCTTTTTTAATATGAGATAATTCATTCCATTCTATCTTTCCCTTAGGGAATAAACTAAAGTGGACTTGATTTTTTTTTATGAGTAAAATACTCAAATATTCAGAAAAATATTACATGTTCTTATGAATCTTTGCTTTCCTGAATTTATTTAAATAAAAAAATTAGAAATTAGAGCACTACTAGGTAAATTTTAAAAAACCTATTTTGACACTGTATTCCCTTTACTCCTACTTCTTTCTCAGTGTTAACATTTTTCCCCCTTTTCATTAACTGGATTAAAATCAATTCACTATTTACTTCTAATGATCTGTAGTTGCCCTTTCTTTTCCTCTGAAGTGGGTGCTTTGGGAAAAGACTATATTACCTTCATGTAATGACTAGTACTGTCTATATTTTTAACTGGCTTTTCTACCTTCAGGTCATAGACTTATATGTAGTGTGCTTTTTTTTTTTTAATGTCAAGCAACCATTTCCTGAAAATACATGATCTTCTAAATTGTCAGGATCTCTTTCCTTGACCCTAGATATTCCATATTGCCTGTAGTACAGATTGAGTTTCCAGATTTTTTAAAAATTTTCTATTTAAATTCTCAAGTTCCCTGATATCCTTGTCTTTTAAAAAGTGATAACACTATTTAAAATATATGACAGAGTTAAAAGTCCATTTTTTATGGCAGTCTCTCAATCTTTGCCAAAATATAATTGAAAGATTATTATCATTATTATTATTTTGTATCTGTATCTTTTAACATAGAACCTGTAATATAGTATGTAGTTAATAATTGTGGATTATATAGATAATAAAATTTATCAAAAAGTTTTTTACTATTTGCTTTTGTTTTTAAATAATATACATATTCCCCTGCCTCCACCTTCTAGAAAACCATCCTTTATTCAAAAAGATGAATATGTTTGTTGAATTGAAATAGCTCATACTTCCTTCTAATATTGTTTGCTTTTTCTGGTTCCTAGAACTCATAGGTAGGATGATGATGAAAGGAATATTCTGAGTTCAATAATCAGTGCACAACTTTTTGCCTTTTCTTGTGTCAAGGTTCATGATGAATGTCATTCATGTTCACAGAATGGCAATGGACTTGAAGGAAGTTACTTTCTATACCAGCTGTCAGATGATAATTTTACATATATTTATATTACATATATTTACATACAATTTTACATAGGGTACACTATCTTCTTTCTCCTCTGAAAGTACTTAATTTTTATTATTGTTCAGTCATGTTTTAGTCATATCTAAGTCTTTGGGACCTCATTCAGGGTTCTCTAGACAGAGGTGTGGCTTTCAATTTTCTTCTCCAGCTCATTTTATAAATGAGAAAAGTGAGGCAAACAGGATTGAGTGGCTTGTCCAGGTCTGAGGCAAAATTTGAATTCATGAATATGAGTCTTATTAAGTTCAGGTCCAACACTCTGTTCACTAGACCACCTACCTGCCCTGAGAACATGCTATATAACACCAAAAAATAAACAAAATTGTAGGTTTTATAGTCAATAAATATTAGTTAAGCACCTATTTTGTACCAGGCTCAATGTTAATCTACAAAAAAAAAAATACAAAAAACAAATGACTATGTCTTCTCTTGCGTTCACATTCTAATGGTAAACCTTTCTTCTATAGTGATATAATTTTCAATATATAATGCGTATTTATTCAGAAGGTTTTAAGCATAATAAGCATTATTTGGGAAAATGTTTGGACTAGTTAAATATGATATTGTTTCAGTCTTAGGAAACATTTGGTGTTTCTTCACTTCATTAATCCTGCCTTTAGTTAAACCTCCTCTCAATCACAGGCAGAGTATTTTTCAGGAAAGTGCATGAACTTGAAGCTTGAAAAGACTAGGCAACAAACACAACTCTGACAAATATTGATCATGTGGATAAATAATTCATTTTATTTTTTGAGACTCAATTTCCTGACCCATAAAGTGGGGAAAATACTGGTTGCACAACCAAGTTGATGTCATTTGTCTATTATTCTCAAAGAGGATCAATGACATCATAAGGGTAATGTATTGATTTGTACATGAATTGGATTTAAGAGAGACAGAGTTGTACAAAATATTCAGCCTTATTCTCTCCTCTAGAATCACTGAAGTCCAGGCATCAGACAAAAGTGAAGAAAATTTATGATGGTTTATGGACAATCTATTCAAAGATGAGAAAGAAGAGAAGGGAAAGGAAAGAAGGAAAATGTGGGAAAGGAAGAGAATAGTAGTGAAAGGAGGTTTTTCTAGAATGTTAGCACTCGGTTCACAAAGTTATTGTGAGAAAAGCACTGATGTATCTTAAAAAGGGAATATGTTCTTTCTAATAGTCTCACCCATTTTCATTTGAGCAAGCAGGTTAGAGAAATTAACCAAGGTGGAAAATAGTTGAACAAATGAATAAACAGAAACAATTCAGATGCATTAAAATGTTCAGGCTAAAATCAATTTAAGTGTTTACTAGCACTCAGTTTTCTATTCTTTCTTCAAATCAAAGACTGTTTAAACTAATAATCATTATGTTAGTTATTCTAACATGGCTAAGCAATTATTCTCTGCAATCATTGAATGTACATCCTGTCAGAATACTTAGGCTATAGTGATTCGAAACACTTTAGTTGTTCTCTAATGGTTGTAATTTTGAAACTATAGTACTTTGTTCTTAAAATTTTAATGTTTAAAAGGGAAGAAGAAACATTTTCTCTCAAAATTGTTTTGTTTATGATAAAATGTCTTTTAAAATAGCCAGAATTCTTTTAGAAGGAATTGTCTACATTCACTAACTAAACAAGTCTTTTCAACTCTTAGTATGGTAATTTCTTTAATCTTGGAAACTTTTCATCATCTAAGAACAAAAATACTAAGTGACCATTTTCATTTTAACCAAAATTCCATAAATTTTATCTGTCTGGTATTTCTCTGGATACTAAATTCAATACACAATTTGAAAAGGGAGAAAAATAATAAAAGTGATTTTAACATGTTTATAAAGAATTGACTTGTTAGTGTCAATTTCAGGAGTTGGAGTAATTAAAGTGTCAGAAAAAGTTAAGAAAACATTGGCCTTATACTCTTGGACTTCATTCCAGTTCTACTTCCTGTGTCACTTTAGACAAATACCTTTATGTGTTTGGACATTGCCACTCCAAAGAAGGAATTATATCAAATAATATCTCAAAATTCCCTTCCTGTCCCAAATTCTCTGATCCTATATGAGAAATAGAGCAGCTAAAAACTGCATCTATATTCAGTGAATTAATGATCTGCAAAATCACATTGCTACTAAACTTAGACTTGTTTATCATAGATCGTCATATTTAAAAACAATTTTGTGAATTATTGAGAGATTTTAAATTAATTCTGGCTCTAAATTCATTTCACCAAGTAAGATAAGGAAAGATTTACAATATTAGAAGCATACTTAACTTTTTCCTCTCCCTTATCCAGCAAATCTTATCAATTGGCAATATACCTCCTCTGCCTTACACCTATCAGATTGGCTAATATGACAGAAAAGGAAAATGATAAATGTTGGTGAAGATGTGGAAAAATTGGAACACTCATGCATTGTTGGGGGAGTTGTGAATTGATCCAAAAATTGTGAAGAGTTATTTGGAATTATCCTCAAAGGGCTATAAAGCATATATGCATATATGTGCATACATATGCACAAGTATATTCTTTAATTCTTTAATCCAGCAATACCACTACTAAGCCTGTATCCTAAAGAGATCATAAAAAAGGGTAAAGGGCCGACATATACAAAAATATTTATAGCAACTCCTTTTGTGGCAGCAAAGAATTGGAAATTGAGGGTATTTCCATCAACTGGAGAATGGTTGAATGAGTTGTGCTATGTCATTGCAATGGAATTCTATTTTTCTGTAAGAAATGATGAGCTAACAGATTTCAGAAAAACCTGAAAAGATTTATGTGAATTGATGCTGAGTGAAGTGAACAGAATCAGGAGAATATTGAACATAATAACAACAATACTGTACAATGATGAACTATGATAGACTTAGTTCTTCTTAGCAATACAATGATTCAAGACAATTGCAAGGGACTCATCATAGAAAATGCTGACAATATCCAGAGAAAGAACTATGAAGTCAGCTGTAGATGAAAACATATTATTTTCTCTTTTTTAGTTGAAGCTTTTTATTTTTAAAACATATACATAGATAATTTTTCAACACTGGCCCTTAAAAAAACCTTGTGTTCCAATTTCCCTTTCCTTCCCATACCCTCTCCCCTAGATGGCAAGTAATCCAATATATGTTAAACATGGTAAAATACATATAAATCCAATATAGGTATATATATATATTTATATAATTATCTTGCTACACAAGAAAAATCTGATCAAAAAGGAAGAAAAATGAGAAAGAAAATAAAATTCAAATAACAACAAAAGTGGTGAAAAATGCTATGTTCTGATCCACACTCAGTTCCTCAGTCCTCTCTCTGGGTGTAGATGGCTCTCATCATCACAAGATCATTGGAACTGGCCTGAATCACCTCATTGTTGAGAAGAGCCATGTCCATTGTTTAAACCAAGTAATTAATGCAATATTTTATAAAGGTTTAAGTCTATGAGCACTTTTTAATTATCTTTTCCTGTCATCTTAGCCACACTGAGAGGTATATATTGGGAAACACTATTTTCATGGTGTTTTTCTTTGTTTGGGTTGGTTGGTTGATTTTTTGTGATCTTTATCTTTGGTTCTGTGTCTTCTTTCACATGACTAATGTGGAAATAAAGATATTTCATCATTTCACATGTATAACCTTTATATCAGAGTGCTTGCTGTTTTGGAAAGGGGAGAGGAAAGAGACAGATGAAGAAAAATTTGGAGGTCAAAAGCTTATAAAGATGATTGAAAACTATCTTTACATGTAATTGGAAAAAATAAATCCCATTTTATAAAAAAAAAACATAAGAAAAGAAAGAAGAAAATTATACCTTCAAAATATTTTCTCTTATCTCAATCATTCTAACTCAGACCCAAACCAACTTTTCTTGTGACTATTGAAATAGGGTCCTAATTGTACTCTCTTTATTTTTTGCATCTTCCATGCAGATGTCAAATTAATGTTTCTGAAATACAGGCACGATTATACTACCCTTTTTTCAAAATCTTTAGTCATCTATTCTCTTTAAATACAATCTTTTTCTGTTTGGTGTTTTTAATTTTTTTCCTTTTGTCTCTAAACTATTATTTCACAGATTATTTCATATTCTTGCTTCTCATGCATTTTGCATTTCAGCTATTTAGGCCAATTCATTGTTTCTCATACACAATATCCTATCATCCATCTCCATGTACTGATAGATGATTTCTCTTCCTCAGAATGCTCTCCCTCCTTATTTGGCAGTGAAGTTATTTGGAAGTCTTAACTTTATTTAAGATTCATGGTCTTATGTGAAGTCTTTCTTTACTTCTCCACTTGCAACCATTTCCTCCACCACAAAATTACTCTTGTATTTACTCTG
>JAJPUD010022633.1:0-21101 GCA_023553655.1 Myrmecobius fasciatus | reverse complement strand
GATAAACTGGAACCATTCCTAATAAGATCAGGGGTGAAACAAGGTTGTCCACTATCACCATTACTATTCAATATTGTATTAGAAATGCTAGCTTTGGCAATAAGACAAGAAAAAGAGATTAAAGGAATTAGAGTAGGTCATGAGGAAACCAAATTATCACTCTTTGCAGATGATATGATGGTCTACTTAGAGAACCCTAGAGAATCAACTAAAAAACTATTAGAATTAATCCAAAACTTTAGCAAAGTTGCAGGATACAGAATAAATCCACATAAATCATCAGCATTTTTAGACATCACCAACAAAATGCAACAGCAAGAGATACAAAGAGAAATTCCATTCAAAATAACTATCGACAGTATAAAATATTTGGGAATATATCTGCCAAGGGAAAGTCAGGATCTATATGAGCAAAACTACAAAACACTCTCCACACAAATAGTCAGATCTAAACAACTGGAAAAACATCAAGTGCTCTTGAATAGGTCGAGCAAATATAATGAAGATGGCAATACTACCTAAACTAATCTATTTATTTAGTGCTATACCAATCAAACTCCCAATTAACTGACCTAGAAAAAATAACAACAAAATTCATCTGGAAAAACAAAAGGTCAAGAATTTCAAGGGAATTAATGAAAAAAATGCAAATGAAGGTGGCCTATTTGTACCAGATCTAAAACTATATTATAAAGCAGTGGTCACCAGAACCATTTGGTACTGGCTAAGAAATAGAGTAGTGGATCAGTGGAATAGGTTAGGATCATAGGACAAAATACTCAATGACAATAGTAATCTAGTGTTTGATAAACCCAAAGACCCCAGTTTTTGGGATAAAAACTCACTATTTGACAAAAACTGCTGGGATAATTGGAAACTAGTATGGAAGAAATTAGGCATTGCCCCACACCTAACACCATATACCAAGATAAGGTCAAAATGGATTCATGATCTAGGCATAAAGAATGATATTATAAACAAATTAGAACAATGTAGGATGTTTGCCTCTCAGACCTGTGGAGGGGGAAGGAATTTGTGAGCAAAGAAGAACTAGAGATCATCATTAGTCACAAAATAGATAAGATTGACTATATCAAGTTAAAAAGGTTTTGTACAAACAAAATGAATGCAGACAATATTAGAAGGGTAGCAGTAAACTGGGAAAATATTTTTACATTCAAAGGTTCTGATAAAGGCCTCATTTCTAAAATATATAGAGAATTGACTCAAATATATAAGAATTCAAGCCATTCTCAAATTGATAAATGGTCAAAAGATATGAACAGACAATTTTCAGGTGAAGAAATTGAAACTATTTCTAGTCACATGAAAAGGTGCTCCAAATCACTATTGATCAGAGAAATGCAAATTAAGACAACTCTGAGATACCACTACACACCTGTCAGATTGGCTAAAATGACAGGAAATGATAATGACGAATGTTGGAGGGGATGTGGGAAAACTGGGACACTGATACATTGTTGTTGGAACTGTGAACAGATCCAACCATTCTGGAGAGCAATTTGGAACTATGCTCAAAAAGTTATTAAACTCTGCATACCCTTTGACCCAGCAGTGTTTCTACTGAGCCTATATCCCAAAGAGATTTTAAAGGAGGGAAAGGGACCCACATGTGCAAAAATATTTGTGGCAGCCTTTTTTGTAGTGGCAAGAAACTGGAAATTGAAAGGATGCCCATCAATTGGAGAATGGCTGAATAAATTATGGTATATGAATGTTATGGAATATTATTGGTCTGTAAGAAACGACCAGCAGGATGATTTCAGAGAGGCCTGAAGAGACTTGCATGAACTGATGCTGAGTGAAATCAGCAGAACCAGGAGAACATTATACACAGCAACAAGACTATACGATGATCAATTCTGACGGACATGGTTCTCTTCAACAATGATGTGATTCAAACCAGTTCCTATTGTTCAGCGATGAAAAAAGTCATGTACATCCAGAGAGAGGCCTGTGGGAACTGAGTGTGAACCACAACACAGCATTTTAATGCTTTCTGTGAACATTTCCATGCATTTTGTTTTCCTTCTTAGGTTGTTTTTTTTCTTCTCTTTCTAGATCTGATGTTTCTTGTGCAGTAAGATAACTGTATAGATATGTATAGGTATATTGAATTTGTCATATAATTTATCATATTTAGCATGTATTAGATTACCTGTCATCTGGGGTGGGGGATGGGGGGAAGGAGGGGAAAAGCTTGGAAAAAAAAAGTTTTTTGCAAAAGTCAATGTAGACTCAGACACTTAACATTCCTCAGCTGTGTGAACCTGGGCAAGTCACTTAACCTCAATTGCCTCAGCAAAAAGCAAAAAAAAAAAAAAAAAAAGTCAATGTAGAAAAATTACTCATATATTTTGTAAATAAAAAGCTTTTAATAAAAAAAATTAAAAAAAATAAATTCAAGTAGGATTTTGCATTTGCCTCCTATTAAATTGTATCTTCTTATATTGTCACAGATTTTACCAATACTGTAGTCTGCCATATCCCACTGTTAAAAAGCTCCCAGTGAGCTTTTGGTCTGCCAAAACCCCATCTGCTGTAAGTTACTTGAAAACAGGGACTATTTCCACATCTCCCTTAGCCTGTACTTGTACAGTTCATTTTTTTTAATTCAAGTAGGATCTTGCATTTGCCTCCTATTAAATTGTATCTTCTTTTGAACCTAATTTTGTCCTCCAGCATATTAACTTTCTGTCATCTGCAAATCTGAGAATCATACCACTTTTGCTTTCACACAAGTCATTAGTGAAATGTTGACCGGCACCAGATACAATGAAGACATATTAAAAGGTACCATCGATTACCAACAGGTAGCAGTCTGCAAGTTCATCAAGCATCAGCAGTGTGATATGGCAATTGGCAAAAAGCTCATACTCTCCTACATAGCATGAAGAGTACTGGAGAGGGGACAACTCAATTTATGTCCTGATCAAGCCCCATCAACAAGACCCAAGTTCAAATATAGCTTCAGATACTAACTGTGTGATTCTTGGCAAGACATTTAACTTGTCTGCCTCAGTTTCTTCAACTGTAAAATGGGAATTATAATAGCACCTATCTCTCAGAGTTGGTATGAGAATCAAATGAGATTATATTTGTAAAATAACATGGTGTCCGACACATAGGTTCTATATAAATGCTAGCTATTTTTTAAAATTAGTCTGAAGAAGACTCAGAAGAAGCTATCTCTGTCTTCAAATATTAAAGGCACTGAATTGTGGAAAGCAGATGAGACCGATTCTGCCTGTGCCAGCCAGGAAGACAGGGCCTGGAGATATCTACTGAGGTTGATTTGACCCATTATAAGGAGAAACTCTTAAGAATTTGCACTATCATGTGCAGAAGAAAAAAGCTGTCTCCCCAGGGAAGTCTTGAGTTTCCTGTTCCTGTAGATCAAGGCTCAAGCTGAGCTTGGGGACATGCTAAACACGTCAGACCAAAGACTGACAGCTAGAAGGGACATGAGCAGATAAGCTCTTGCGTAGGTAGCCTGAGACTCAATGACCTCTGATTCCCAGATTCTAAGATTCATTTTTCTGGTCCTCAATTGCCCAGAGAAGCAATCAAGGCCCAGAAAAGGAGACGCGGTCATGTGGAGAGAGAAAGAGGTCTGGCAGTATCCAGTCTTCCCAGTGGATGTGGATTCAGATACTCACTGAATGCCAACACATTTCATGTCCTGAGCACCCCGAGCAAAAATGTTCCCTTGGGCATCCTTGAAGGCTTCGAAGGGATCATGCTTCCAGTGTTCCTGAGGACAAAAAAGAGCAAAGGATTGAAGGGAAAGTTCCTGCTTACCTCCCATTCTTATGATTTGCCCACAATGCTCTTCCCCCAGCTTGCTCCATCTTTCACCTCTTTCAGGAAGCCTCCCTGGAAGGCTGGGTCTCCATGCAATGGGCCCTGACAGCAACCTGAAATTTATTGTTCCCTCTTTTTAAACAGAACTCTCCCTACCAGCTCTCACACTAAGTGCCTTGTTCTGTATGTTATGTGTCACATATGTTAATAATGGCAATCCCACAGCCCCTGCCCCCATTCCACATTTAATCAGCACCCCTTCTCTAAACCATTCCCAGCTCTACCCACCCTTCCATCAGTTCCTTCCTGACCTCTGCCTGCTCTAAGTGGCTTTTTTCCTCTTCAGCCTTTATTCACATGGTTCCCAGGAGGGACAGTGGACTGGCCTGGACTTACGTACCCCACAACAAAGGAATCACCTAGGAAAAGGCCTGAAGGAAGAAGATGAAATATTGGCTTTGGGGAGCAGAGAATATGTCTGAGAAAGGTAAGTGGAGCCAATTTTCAGAGGGCTTTCAATTCCATGCACACAAGTTTACAATAACAGAACATGGAAAGCGTCAGAGCAGTGAATGGATAAGTTGCATTTGTGCTAAGAGCTCCCAGGTTCAAGTTCCAATATTGCACCTGTAAAATCAGGGAATTGGATTAAATGGCCTCCAAAATCCCTTCTGCCTTTAAATCTGTGATCTGTGTGCAGCGATTGAGAATTGTGGCATTGGAAAGTGGGGATAATAATTCTGATGTCTCAAATTCAGTCATGCATATGGAGCATTTGTCACTCACATCACTTAGCTGCTGTTCCAAGTTAAGTGACGCTGCCTCCAGAAAGCCTCTGCTTCTGCTAACTGGGATCCTAGCTAAGAGCGCCCACAGTCATTCTCTATTTTGGATGCACTGCTCTAGTCCCCAGTAACCAGGCTATGAGCTCTTGGACCATGTTATCTTCTTAGAGTTGCAAGACCTGAGTTCAAGCCTTGGCTTTGACACCTACTTAGTGACGGTGGACAATATTTTTATTCCCTCTAACTCCCAGTTGTTTCATCTATAAAATGGGCATCATATTTGCACAACCTGTTCCATGATGTGGTCGTGAGGAAAGCCCATAATAAGCTTTCAAGCAGAAGAAGATGCTCATCGGTAGGTGGGCTTACTTGCCAAGCTTCCCTGAGGGATAAGGTGCTGGACCTTGCAACATGGAATTATAGGGGAGATGGCAGTAGAACCCTCTACCACCCCATCTGGGGCCCCTTGACATCTACCTTGAAGACAGGCACCACATCGGTGTGGGAGTTAAGCACAAGGGAACGGAGCCTGGGATCTGTGCCTCTCCAGGTCAATATTGTCACCACTCGGTTTGGGGCCACCTGACAAGGAGGATTGTAGAGGATTAAAGAAAGCATGAGGAAGGAATTTCCCACTCCCAGTCCTCTGAGCCCGGTTGGCTCTCCTCTCCTGCTTAGAGAGCAATCCCTCCTCCTTTCACCTCTGTCTTCTAAATGATACCCAAGATCCAGGTCAGGTCATAGACCTCCCCCCTTCTTCTCTCACCTCTACCTTCTGACACTCAAGGCCCACGTCCTTGGCTATTTTCTCCAAAAAAAGCACAACTTCATCTGCAGAGAAGAGAGAAACTCTGGTGGGATGGAAAAGGGAGAGGAGACAAGAACCCATCCCATTCCAGAATCTGGCTGGGGGTTTCTTTCTCCCCAGGGTCCTTGCCCCAGTCCAAGGGGCAGAGCCTAAAGTTTAAAATTTCAAAGACCCGATGTACTCTTTTTTCCCAGTTACTGGACCACCCAAGATGGGGCCTTAATGTCTGTAGGCATTGAGAGACCTTATCTCCCACCCATTCAGAAGACACGGCACCTCTTGCAAGGGAAACTCATCTGAGCTTACTCACCATACTTGGGTTCTGGCTGCACAGTCTGGATTCGGAGGTACTGGCGAAACAGTGTCACAGCTGGATGCTCCCCCTCTGAGAGCTGGTGGTGGTCTTGGCCAGGCATAGTAGTCCTGGATGCTTTGCTCCCTGCCCCTGATGGAAGGGAATGTTAGCAGCTCTTTGGAAATCACTCCAGCTAGCTTTCAAGGGTCCAAGTATCATTTACCCCAGGACTTTTCATTTGTCAACAAAGGAACCCAAGATCTTGGTCCCTTCCTATTAAGGCAGAAAGCCCTTGGAATAGATCCAAGGATCAACTTCCTTTTTTGTCCAGTAGTGGAGAAACCATCTCAGATGTCTCCATCCTGAATCAAACCTACCCAACTCAGTCTCCCTCCCTAAAAGACCACTCCAGTTACTTGGCAAAGAAAGATACTACAGTGGTTTATCATCTCCCTCTCCAGCTCGTTTTACCCATGAGGAAACTGACATAACAGGCTCACCCAAGCTAGGAAGCCGGCAAGGCTGGATTTGAGCTCTGGAAGATCAGTCCTCCTGAGTCCAAGCCCTCTATCCAGCCAGTCACCTAGCTACCTCAGTTTACTCCCTACCAGCTTCTCTGGCCACTTTCCACTCTCCCAGGGTTTGTACTCCTCCCTCCAAAATCCTTCCGGCCTTTCTCCATTCCTGCAGGATCCCAAGACCTCTCCTTAATCTCCACCCCTATCCCTTACCTACCCCCCGAAATGGAAACGTCTTTGTTCCCGGCACATAGGAGACGCTTAACAAACACTTGTTGGCTGCTCCCCTGGAAGCCTGCAGATCCCTCTTTGCCCTCAGCCTCCCACGCCTCCATCTGGGTCCCTCATCCTTTATTCCCCACAGTCGCTCAGACCTCTGTTTCCCCAGGGTTCCCTACCTGTTCTCACAGACCCTCAGGATTCCTTCCCACCCTTGCCCTCTGCCTTCCCACCTTTCTCTGCCGCCTCAGGGTCCCCCAATCCTTCCAGCTCCAATAAAGCCTCCACCCCCCCAACCCTGGAGGCCGGAGGCCACAACAGCTGGATCCCACCCGTGGCGGCACATCTGGCCCGAGCAGGTCGGCGACAGCCCGCCGGGACAGCGCAGTCTTCCGCCCAGAGGGGAAAGCACTCTCCGCGGCACGTGGAGGCCTGCGGGGGCAAGCTGCTAAGAGAACCCCTATACCAGACCCACAGCCCCGCCGGGCTCCTCTCCCCACCCCCACCCCCACCCCGACCCGTTACCCGGTGCGTCAGGATCCCCAGCAGCCAGTCCTGAGGCTGCGATCGGGTCTGCGGGGCCTGCCCCGGGCTCTCCCTGTAAGGGGAGAGACTCCACCCCACCCCCAGCAGACCCCGCCCCTGGGCTGGCCGGGAGGCGGGACTCGGGGACGTGAAGTAAGATTGGGTGTCCCCGACTGAGGATCTTTCGGTGTGAGCCCCGCTCTATTTCCCAGATTTATGTGTAACTGTCACCATGGCAGTAGAGACACTGTAACCAAGTCGCCGTGACACTGTAACCTTGGGCTTTCCCCAGCTGGGACCTTCTTCTCGTACTCTCTCCCTCAACTCACAATGCTCTCTCCTTCTGTGTCTGTCTGTCTCTCTCTCTCTAATCTCTCTGCAGAGGTTTCCCAAATCTCCAATCCGGCTCTCTCCTGCACCTTAGTTCTACATTACCAACATCGCCTGAGCATCTCACATTAATTTCCAAAGCAGAACTCTTTGTTCCCCGAAGCCATTTCGGCAGAAGGCACCAATCACCCCCTCCAGGAAACTCAACTTTGAACTCCTGGAGTCAAGCAGAAGTCCTCCCTCTCCCTTATCTCCCTTATCCAATCAATCAATCAGTCGTTAAATCTTGCCCTGAACCACAAACTGGCCTTGCAGGTTCTCAAGGAGACCTTTTTTATTCTGTACCTTTATACAGGAAGTTCCCCCATGAAATGCACTCCCTCCTCACCTCCACCTCTTGGGATAGCTTTCTAGATACACCGTAAGCGCCAACTATTCTAGGTCTCTCTGGATTCCAATTTTTTTTAAACACTCTCCCTCTTTAAATTATTTTGTAGTGTGTTGTCCATGCTTTATATTTATCTGCACAAGTTATTTCTGTCTCCTCCTCCAGCAGACTGTAAGCTCATTGAGGGCAGGAGCCATTCTGATTTTATCTTTCTCCTGGGGTCCAAGCACACTTGTGTATACAAGCATCTCCCACTATTCACACTGTACTGGATAAAATTTATAATATAGTGCAACTGTCTTGTCACTGTGGGCGGCACAAGTTCCCAACAGATATAATTGTATGATATACACACTATCACCAAGTGTGACACTTGACTATGACCCTGGGTAATCCATTTTATCCTGTATGCCTCCATTTCCTCATCTGTAAAATCAGGACATAATAGCACTCACCGCCCAGGGTGGTTGTGAGGATCATATGTGAATATCTGCACAATGTTCTGCAAAGCTTAAGGTACCATATACATGTTATTCTTTGCAATGTGCCTGTGTTTGAAGACAACTTATTGCCCTCTATCTAGAAACCTGCCCTGGCAACACAACCTGTCCATGGTCCCTTGCAGGTGTGGTGCTCTGACAATGAATTCTTTGGATCAGGCCCCTTGAGACCAGCCACTGCCAGGCTGGGACCCTCATGGTGCTGAGTACATGGATGTGTGCAAGAGTATATGTTCCCTGTGAATGGATCCAACCATTCTGGAGAGCAATTTGGAGCTATGCTCAAAAAGTTATCAAACTGTGCATCCCCTTTGACCCAGCAGTGTTTCTACTGGGTCTATATCCCAAAGAGATCTTAGAGGAGGGAAAGGGACCCACATGTGCAAGAATGTTTGTGGCAGCCCTTTTTGTAGTGGCTAGAAACTGGAAACTGAAGGGATGCCCATCAATTGGAGAGTGGCTGAATAAATTATGGTATATGAATGTTATGGAATATTATTGCTCTGTAAGAAACGACCAGCAGGATGATTTCAGAGAGGCCTGGAGGGACTTGCATGAACTGATGCTGAGTGAAGTGAGCAGAACCAGGAGATCATCATACACAGCAACAACAGTATTACATGATGATCAATTCTGATGGACATGGCTCTCTGCAACAAAGAATTGTCTCAAACCAGTTCCAATTGTTCACTGAAGAAAACCATATACACCTAGAGAGAGGAATGTGAAATATGGACCACAACGTAACATTTTCATGATCTCTATTGACATTTGCTTGCATTGTGTTGCCTTTCTCTGATTCTTTTTTTTTTCTTGTAGATAGGATTTTTCTTGCATAAATTCTCAAGCATTTCAACATTATTAACATGTAGTGGACTTCCTGCCTTCTAGGGGAGGAAAGGTACTGGGGGTAAAATTTGTAATGGAAAGCTTTGTAAAGATCAATGTTGGGGAACTACCCACACATATGTCATACAAATAAAAAGCTTTAATAAAAAAAAAAAAACAGAAAAAAACAGAAGAGTATTATGTTCCAAGCACGACCACAGGTGCCCTTTGCTCTCTGAACAGCTCACCATGGGAGGCCCTTGAATTCACTTTCCTGGACCCTTGCCCAGTCCATTCCCCGGTTCCAGATGCTGAGTCAGCTCTCCAAGGTTATGTGTGTGCTTCCAGTTGAGAAGCCAGGTTTGTTTTTCCTAGCAGATTTGTGTGCTTGTGGAGGGTGGGGAAGATACCCATTCAGCACAATCTAGGGTTTGGGATAGGCCTGAAATGATTTACTTGCCCTGATTTCCCATCTCCAAGTCCCAAGATCCTTTGTCCCAATCCTCTCCTCTCTGATTCCCCAGGCTTTTGAGCATGCAGTGTGAGTCAACTCCCCCACTCCCTCAACAGAGTACCCCAGAAGCATGGGCCAAAGGGAAACAGCCTCAGAGATCAGATCTCACTGTCCGTCCTGCCCCCTCCAACCTCCATGTTTGATCTGGGATAGACACGAGGCCATCTTTTGGGTGCCTTAGAACCTTAAAATTGTGGTTTGCAGTCCCATGTGGGGTAACAATGTGGGGGTGCAAAATTAGGATTGTCAGCAAATGTTTGTAAACTTATTTCATAGACCTAGATACCCAAGGCCGAGTAAAAAAAAACTCAGGTAAAAAGGGATCACGAGTGGAAAAAGCTTGTGAGGAATCCTCTAAATTGCCCTAGTCAGCCATCTCTGTGGGTAACAGGCCCCTGTCTTCAGCTGTTGTTTGCCTAAGTTTGTTAGTCTAAGCAGTGAGGTGAGTTAGGAGAGAGAGGGCTGGACGGGGCAACAGGAAGAACTAGTTCAAACCCTGCACCAGCTGTTTCCTAGCTGGGTGACTGGGCAAATCACTTAAAACCAAGTCCACCTCAGTTTCCTTCTCTGTGAAATGACTCCCACTTCCCAAGATCATTGTGAGAATAGAATAATAGACACTGTGCTTTGCCAAGCTCTCGCCCCAGCTACTATTCTAAGGCGACCCTGGGGGTTCTTTAGACCTTTTCTCAAAGCACAGACTAAATAAAGCCTCCTCAGTTAGGCTGATAGGGGGCTATGAGTTATTCTAGGCAGCTGCTGGGGGATTCGGTGATTCCCACCTCCTCATTTAGAGATGAAGAAACCAGCCCAGGCGGGGAAGGGCACAGCCAGTTAAAGGCAGAGGCCTCTGGGACAAGGACTCGGGTTCTCCTGGTTCTTGAGTCCAGGGTGCGCTGCCTCAGAACCCCAAACACCTTCAGATACTGAAGGGGAGTGGGGTAAACTGTCCCAGAGTCAGTGCCTCCTTCCTCATCTTCCCCTCCACCTCGTGCCCTCCCCACCTCCAAACAGGATGTATACCCTGGAAGCAGACAAAGTTCATTTATTAAAGTCCAAGTGAGGGGGATTGGCAAGGCCCCAAGAGGGCACCCAGGCCATCCCAGCCACACCTGCCGCATCTCCCTCTGTGGCACTGGGGAACAGGACTGCTCTGTCTTGCAAAGGTCCTCTGAGCCCGCCCCCAATCTCCTGGGATCCATCCTGCTCCACCCAGAGAAAGGCCAGTCATCACAGAGACACAGACTTCATGACAGCTTGTCCAGGAAGGTGAGCAGGGCATCATGGAAGTCATGGGGCTGGTGGAGGTAGCAAGCGTGGCCAGCATCCTGCAACCTCACCGTAGAGTGGTTGGGGAGGTGTCGCAGCTTGCGCAGAGACTCCTGGGCCAGGCCTTTGTCTAGAGCTCCATATACAATAAGTGTAGGTGTCTGGAGAGGGGGATGGGGCAGAGGGAGGAAGCCTGAGCTAGGTGAGACCCCCAGGTCAGCCAGGAAGCTCTCTTCTCCCCCGTCCCCCAGACTGGAGTCCTATCCTTCAGTCTCCAGCTCTCTGCCCCGCTGCCTCCGCTGGGAAGCCCTCCCAGAAAAATGCACCAACCAATCTCTAAGCAGGATGCTCTGGACAGAGCTTGGTGAGGGTCCTCCAGCTCACTCCCCCACCTGGTTCTGGGGGCTCCCTGAAGATGGGACAATGTCTCCCCCTTCTTAGAAGGTCAGTGAGGTCAGTGGCTTGGGAGGAAGCAGCACAGCCACCACTTTAACCTACATCCTCCAACTTCAACGCTTTCCTCTTCTCCCATGTCTCCTCCTCAGCCCAAGGCCTCCTGAGGACAGGACCTCACAAGGAGGCTGCAGGTAATGTGGCTTCAGAATCCGAGGCCTGGATTCAAATCCCACCTCTGATACTTACTTGCCCTCCCTGGACCTGTTTTCTCACTTTAAAAACAAAAGGGTTGGACTCAGTGGTCCCTGAGGCCTCTTCTAGAAGTTGTACTTCCCCCTCTGATCAGGGGCTCCCATAACTCATCATGACCCCCCCCCCAGTCCATGCACCCCTCATCAGACATACCTTGATGGCTGAGAACTGCTTGTATGTGTAATTCTCAGTGAAGGTGGGAGCAATGGGGACAAATCCACAAAGCTGCTGGGGAGTGCGCATCAGGAAGGGCAGAGAGTAAAGGCCGCTCAACGAGGGACTGACCAGCACTAGGTTTTTTACCTTCAGGTCCTGCAGGACTCGATCCAAGAGATCTGCCCGTCCAGCCTCTGTGCGGGCTGCAGGCAAGGGGAACGAGTTCCCAAACCCTGGGAGACAGAATGTGGGGCGGGGGAGACACAGACAACGTGGGATGTGGAGGTTCTGATGGCCCTGCCAAATTTCCCCCTCATTTCCAACCCTTCTCTTAGCTCTCGAGGATTCCCCCGGGGATCCCAGCTCTCACCAGGGAGATCTAGAGCAATAGCCCCGTAGCCCCAAAGATCCCCCCTGGGGATCCCAGCTCTCACCAGGGAGATCTAGAGCAATGGCCCGGTAGCCCCTTCGGGACAGCATCTCCAGTGTCCCCAGCTGCTGCCAGATGTGTGAAGTGAAGGCCTTTCCATGCAGTAACACCACCTCGATCCTGTGAAAGTCAAGGTGCATGACCCTATGGTTCAAGAAGCCTGATGGCCCCTCCCTCACCCGGGCTCCCCAGCCTCACACCACCTCAGCCAGGTGTCCCCCACCCTAAGGCAGAACAGAGAGGGAAGAATCCAGTTGGGGTGAGAAAGCTCGGCTCCCCCCACTGACCTGAGGATTTCCAATTACTTTGGAGGCCCCCCTCCCTACCTCTCCTCCTTCTTCCTGGGAGCTCCAACTCTCCTCCTTCTCCCCCCCCCCCCGGAGTCTGTCCCCATTGGGGACAGGGGAATGTTAGGAAGAGATGAGCCCATGAAAGACAGCCTGGGACTCGGGGACAGGGAGACTCATCCGGATTAACAGAGCAGTTTACACATTTTCCCATCTGATCCGGGAGGTGGACAGCGCCAGAACTCTGATCCCCATTTCACAAAAAGGCAAAACTGATGCTGAGAGGTAATGGGTTTCCTAGGGTCTCAGGAGTCAGAGCTGGAGAGGACCACCTGTCCTAATCCCTTGAGTTTTCAGCTGAGAGAAGCTCCACTCAGAGGGCAAAGCATTTGGTCAGGGTCACCCAGGGCCTAAGATGAAGAGCTGGCATTGGGACCAAGTCCCTCAACCCCAAAGCCCGGGCTTTTCTTTAAAGGTCATGGGAGAGTTCAGACCCAGGTGTGGAGCCCAGCTGAGGGGACGGGGGCCTGGCATCCTTGAAGCACCAGCCAGAACAGGGAGGCCCGAAGGCCCTGGGAGGCCAGGACCACGATGGAGGAGGCCCTGTGAGCCAGATTGGGGTGACTGGGCTGAGTAGAAAGGACACGCACCTGTGAGGCCTGCGAAGGGGCTGCACCTCCCTGTAGAAAATCGAGGAGTTGCTATGTGTAAGACCAGCCAGGATGGTGACATTGTCTCTGTCCCGGGTCCAGATGAGGGGCTGGGGGAGATTAGGCAGTCCCAGGTACAGCAGGATAGTCAGGAGCAGGCCCAGGGCCAGCAGGACCCCCTTGGGCAGTTTTGGGGTACCCTGCATGCCCTGCAGGGAACAGGATGGCTGAGAGTCAGGGAAGGACTTCCCCCACACACTTCTCAACGGACTCTGCATCTAACTGACCCCACTGGAACCTCTGGCTAGAGAAAGGGTTCTAGCCCATCCCCCAAGGGTAGTCAGAGCCAAGGTTGGTTTTAGGGTGGCCCGGCTAGCACTGGGGCCCAGGAACTCCCAGCTCAGTCTCTGGGCTGCTCCCTCATTCTCCCGGGCTTGGAGTGTGAACAAGTTCAGCTACAGCCTCTGAATCCCTATAGGCAAAGACTTCTGGGTCCTCAAGACATGCCCACCCCCCACATACACACTGAGCATCCTAATGGAACAGGTCCCCTGGCCTTCCTTGCCAATGGTGTAACCTGTAGCTGCATGGAGCCCAGTGATGGCAGTGAGACCCCTTGCTGAGAATACTGGGAAGAACACAGCTGTCCTAGGTGCTTGGGCCCTGCTTCTATGTCCCTTTCTCAGGCACACACAGGGTCCCTTACAAATGGTTTTCCCCACAGACTTTATCCTCTGCAGGCACAGGTGTATGTCTCTCATGGACATCTCATCCCTTACGTATCTCTTAGACACCCAGAGACTGTGTCCCTGGCCCACCTCTGCTTAGCACTCCTGACCTGCAGGCCCTATTTCCATGGAACCCAAAATGTGCTGTGTGTTCTCCACATGTCCCCATGGACTTCCCAGAACCACACAGTGTCCCCTGAGCTCACTGGTCCAAATCACAGAAAGCCCCTTTCATCCCATGCAATGAGTTGCTGTAGTGAGGACCCAGCTTACAGCACCAGCCTGGTCTCTGCTTCTCCTGCCCAGTGCCTGGGAATGGTGTCAGTCCAGTTGACTGCCCCTCCACAAAACTGTGGAGATACCCTGCCCTGTGTTGCCCCCTCTGGAAATCAGGATGGAAGAGAGTGAAATCCCTGTCATCCTTCAGCAAAGGAATATTTGCTAACAGGCAAAGGGAACTTTGGTAAATAAGAACCACAAAATGGCCCTGAGCTAGAGAATTCTCCTGCTTGAACTTGACTTCTCTGTGTCTGTGTTCCAAACCCAGAACAGACTCTGACAGACTCTTGGTTATTGTGGTTCAGTCTGGGACATTTATCCTTCCCAGGGAGTCTGAACTCCCTGGCTGCTGTACAACCTTATTCCTCACCCCCTAACTTGCTATATCCCTGCTATTATCTACTTCAACCCTGCTTCATGGTGCTCAGCTCAGCTCTGCCCACCCCATCCAGTGTGTCTTCTGCAACGCCTGCTTCCTTTCATTTCTTCCTCCTCCTTCCATCTTCTGACCTTCACTGAGACCTGACTCCCTCCTGATAAACCCACTTTCCTTAATACCCTTTCTAGTACTGATTACACTTTCTCTCATATCCACCACATCCACTTCTCATATCCTAAAGCCAGATCCTCCCTCTACCACCTTCACTAGATAATCTCTTCTCCTTGGAATTTCATTTTATTTAAATTTATTACAGAACCCAGATAGCTACCTATCTGTCCTCAGGGATATTCTCACTCTCCACATAGTCTTTTCCATACTTTCCTGTGTCTCTTCAAGCTCTGCATGTCACCCCCCTCCCCTAACTCTCTAGGTTAACAATCTGGACTCACACTTCCCTGAAAAAAACAAAACAAAACAAACAAAAAACCATTTGCTGGGAGCTCTCTCTTTCCCCCTTCACTTTATCTCACATCATTAAGACATTCCCCCTCATTATTTCCTCCTTTACTCAAGTATCTGATAAAGAAGTGGCCTTTCTCCTTGCCAAAGTCAACCCTTCTGTATGTATCCTTTCTGCTTCTCTCCTCCATCATCCTCAGTCTCTAATTTATCTTCAATCTTTTCCTATCTATTGTCTCCTTCTTGCTACTTACAAACTTATCCCTGTCTTCCTAAACCTTAATATACTCACTTTTGATCCTGCCCCCTCTGCTAGCTATAATCCTTTATCTCTTTTCCTCTTTGTGATTAAATTCCTTGAGAAAGCCATTTACACTAAATGCTTTGCCTCTTTTTCACTCTCAGCAATGCCTTCTGATGTCATCATTCAATTAAAAGTGCCCTCTCCAAAGTCATTGGCTCAAATGTCAAAAACTGGAAATCAAAATCTTATAAAAGTGAATGTTAATGTATACATGTATATATATACATATATATATATTTGACTTGTCAAATATTTTAATATAATTAACATGTAGTAGACTTCCTGCCATCTAGGGGAGGGGTGGGGAATGGGGGGGGAAATTTGTAACGGAAAGCTTTGTAATGGTCAATGTTGAAGAACTACCTATACGTGTTATGCAAATAAAAAGCTTTAATAAAAAAAAGAAAAAAAAGTGAATGTTAATATATTTTAACATATTTAATATGTATTGGACTACTGGCCATTTAGGGGAGGTGGGGGAAAGGAGGGGAAATTTGAAACAGAGGGTTTTGCAAGGGTCAATGTTGAAAAATTACCCATGCATATGTTTTGTAAATAAAAAGCTTTAAGAAAAAAAATTTTTTTTAAAAATAGGGAAAAAAAGTGAATGTTAAAAATTGTCTTTACATATAATTGGAAAGAAATAAAATAGTATTAAGTGAAATCAGAGCATTTCCACTTTTTTGCCACTTGTGTGGTCTTGGTAAACTCCTTCCTCTCCTTCTGGGACTCAGTTTGCTTTTCTGTAAATTAAAACAGCTGAATTAATCTATTGTTCCTTCCAGTCCTATAATCTAAGGCTCCTGTATATTTATAAAATTGGGATAATAATAATAGCTAACATTTATATGGGGCTTTAAGATTCGCAAAATGCGTTACACATATAATTTCATTTGTTCCTCACAACTATACTGTGAGGTAGACACTATTATCATCTCCATTTTACATCCTGAGACTGAAAGAAGTAATGATCTGAGGCAGAATCTGAACTTAGTTCTTCATGAATCCAAGTCCAGCAGTCTCTCCACTCTATCACTCAGCTATGGAGAAAGAACATTGGATTTTTAGTCCGAAGACCTGGGACTGAATGCCAGCATGTTTCTTCCTAGCTGCATGAAATTGGAAAACTCACTGAACTTCCCTGGAAGCAACTGGATTATTTGGCCCAGATGTTCCTAGGTAACAGTCTTTCTGGCAAAGAATCTGGAGTAAGTGGAAAGACTCTAACCTTCCCTAACTCCTTCCTTTCCTAGCCCACCCCACCTACTCCACCCCCATCCACCCCAGCCTACTAATCCCAAAGACTCTTAATCTGGGTAAAACCTTATGTGTGTTTACCACAAGCTGAATTTGGCCCTGCCTCTGTCCTTCCACTCTTGGGAATAATTTCCAGGCTTTGGGGGTACCGGTTATTAGTTTGGCAGTTTTGTCACCCAACATCCCTGGCAGAGAACACAGTTTCTATCACCTATAACATACTGCCCTTTACACATTTTGTTGTTTCATCTGGGTCCAAATTGTCATTTCAGTTGGGTCCGATTCTTTGTGACCCCATTTGGGGTTTTCTTGGCAAGGATCTTGGAGTAGTTTGCCATTTCCTTCTCTAGATCATTCTACAGATTAGGAAACTGGGGCAAACAGGGTGAAGTGACTTGCCCAGGGACAGACAACCAGTAAGTTTCTTGGGGCTGGATTTGAACTCCAGGCCCCGGGCTCTATGCACTACACCCCGGAGCTGCACTTCCTTTACATGTACACAGTAATAATAAGAACAGGTAACATGCTTACAATGTGCCAGGCTTTGCGCTAAGTCCTTTGCAATTATTATCTCATTTAAGCCTCCCAGCAACTCTGGGGGGTAGGTGCTATTATTATGTTCATTTTGTTGCTCAGTCATTTCAGTCACATCTGACTCTTTGTGACCCCATTTGGGGTTTTCTTGGCAGAGTGGAGCCATTTACCATCTCTTCCAGCTTATTTTATAGATGAGGAAACTGAGGCAAATAGGGTTAAGTTATCCAGAGTCACACTAAGGAAGATGAGTTTTCCTGACTCTAGGTCTGGCTTTCTATTCACTTGCCACCCCCATTTTACAGATGGGGAAACTGATGCAGGCAGAGGGTAAGTGCCTTGTTCAGAGTCCCCCAAATAGGAGTGTGTGGGGCTAGATTTGGACTCATTCATATCTTCCTGATTCCAGGCCCAGAACTCTCTTCATTGCACCCCTAACTGCCCTACTAATCAGTACATCCCTGGATCACCTCACTTATTTGTTGCTTGCCAATTAAAATGCTAAGGGCTGAGGACAGCCCCCAAAAAGGGCAAAAACAGCCCTAAGCCTCTAAGGAGCCCAAGTTCTAATGGGAGAGAATACATGTGAGATAACCAGGTACACACAAGATTAATACGGATTAGGAGGAAGGAAATCATTGGTGGGAAGGAGAGAGTGGAAAAGCCTCCAGCAGAGAGTGAGATTGAAGGAAGCTGGGGCAGAGAGACTGAGAGGCTGGGGAGGAGGGAGAAGAAGGGAGTGGGGGGAAGGGACAGGGAGCACTGTAGACACGGGAGAATCAAGTCAAAGAGTTTAAATTTGCCAGAGCCTATAGGACAGTGTACCTGGATTGTTGAGAGTGTAGAGAAAATAAAGAATAAATAAAGGATTTCCAAGTAGAAAACTTTATATGTGATCCTGAAGGTAACAAGAAGCCACACTCGTTTGCTGAGCAGGCTGATGGCCCCATCAGACTTATACTTTAGGAAAACTTTCTCCACCACCAAAGATTTCTAACCTGTTTATAATTTCTACTCAACCAGAACTGCTGGGCAAAGTGGAAGGCCATCTGGCACCTACCACAGTGTAACACGGTGAGGTGAGTCCAAAGTGCTACAAGGCCTAAATGTAAATAAAGAAAAGTCAGGAGAGGGGCAGCTAGGTGGCGCAGTGGATAGAGCACCAGCCCTGAAGTCAGGAGAGAGTTCAAATCTGGTCTCAGACACTTAACACATCCTAGCTGTGTGACCCTGGGCAAGTCACTTAACCCTAATTGCCTCAGCAAAAAGAAAAAAAAAGAGAAAAGAAAAGTCAGGAGAGATAAGTGGATGTCTTTCACAACTATGTCCTGGGAAAAGGGAATTGGAATTAGGATTCTTAACCAAACAAGGGATGGGGTGATCATAAAAAATAAAATAGAGACTTTCAGCTACACAAAATTTTAAAATAAAAATAATTTTTAAAGCAACTAGAGTAAGAGAAATAGTTGAGCAGGAGAAAAATCTTTGCATTAAATTGCTCTGGTGAAAAATAAAAAGACACCCAAATATGGCCATTCTCTGAAAGGTAAACATTTAAAGATTATGAACAGTTTGCAGTTTTGGAGGGAAAACTATAAACTGCAGCATGGAAAAATCTCTAAATAATTTTTAATAAAGAAATGCAAATTAAAACAATCTGGATTTTCACTTCAGACCCATCAAAGTGGCAAAAAATGATTAAAGATTGAGAGACTACGGAAAGACAGAATACAACATTTGTGGAGCTGTGAATTGGTTTATATATTGTGGAAAACAATCTGGAGTTATATGGGAAAAGTTCATTCCCTTTACCCTAAGGAGGTAAAAAACCAGAAAGGTTCCATATATAATACCAAGATATTCATAGCATTTTTTGTGGTTGCTCTCTGAGAGGACAGATGACATCACAAGGGTATATCTGGACTTGCATGTGAATTGGATCTAAGTGAGGCAGATCTGTGCAAAGTCATCAGTCTTACTCTCTCCTCCAGAATCAGCAATTAGATGGAGCACTGGGCCTGAAGTGGGGATGAGTGAGTTCAAATTGCATCTTTTTTTTAAATTAAAACTTTTTATTTGCAAAACATATGTATGGATAATTCTTCAACATTAACCCTCAAATTGCATCTTGAAATGGACAAGCTACTTCACCCCTGTTTTTCTCAACTTTCTCATCTATAAAATGGGGATGATAACAATAATAGCACCCATTTCCCAGGGTTGTTATGAGGCTCAGATAACTGTAAAGTTCTTAGCACAATTCTTGGTACCTAGTAAGCTCTATCAGGATGCCCTCAGAAAAACAAAACAAAAAAACCTGGAAAGTCCTCCAAGAACTCAAGCAAAGTGAAATGAACTGTGTGCAAAGTAAAAGCAATGTTCTGGGATGACCAGCTGTAAATGACTTTGCTATTCTCAGCAATATAATGGTCCATGACTACTCTGAAGAACCTATGAAAAATCCCATTTATACTCAGAAAAGAAACTGTGTCTGAATATAGATTGAAGTATACTCTCTCTCTTTTTTAACTTTATTTTTCTTGAGGATTTTTTTTATTAGAGTAGAAGATCTATTTTTTTTTCCCACAACATGACTTTTATGGCAATGTTTTATATAACTTCACATATGGTTTCTCAATGGGGACTGGGAGTGGGATAAGGAAGAGAAATTAGAACTCAAAAGTTTTAAAAACAAAAAATTGTTTTAATGTAACCAAATACTAAAAAAATAAATAAGTAGTAAGCCCTATGTTATGATTTATTATGTTACTTATTATCATTATTATAATAAAAACTATAAACAATGGGTGCCCATTTACTGGGAAATGACCAAATTGTAGTTTGTGAATTTAACGGAACATTACTTTGGGATAAGAAACTAGGAATATGAAAAATTAGAAGCAACATGGAAAGAAGTGCAATAACTAATAGAGGGGGAAAAATAACTAATGCAGGGAAATGTGCAAAATCAGGAGAATAATGACCACTGCAGGGGAGAGAGCACCAGTCCTGAAGTCAGAAAGACCTGAATTCAAATTTGGCCTCAGACACTAGTAGCCTGGGCAAGTCACTTAAACTTGTTTGCCTCAGTTTCTTCATCTGAAAAAACGAACTGGAGAAGGAAATGGCAAAGCAAGAAGAAACAAACCCAAATGGGGTCACGGTGAATTGGATACTGCTGAAAATAGCTACATCAGGCATCTAAACTGGGAACTTAATGAAAATCACATCCTTCTTCTAAAAAGAAGTGGGGAAGGGTGTCTATTATCAACAGCGCCAGCCTCTAGGCTGTGAGTGCCCAGAGCCCAGCCGAGCAGGCCAGAGACAGGAGAGTTGGGAAGCAAACTGAAGCTTAATTTCAAAGTGAGGGAGCCGGCCTCAAAGCAAGGACACTTGTGCCAGAGCCCCGCCCCTAGTGGGAGGGACCTACTCTAGCTCGGCAAGATCTTAATCCTTAGACCTATGGCGTCCAAGTGAGCTGTGGTCCTGGCAATTACGGATAACAGAGACGATGTGAAAGGCTGGCTTCATGGCCAGAAACAATCCTGGGATTCTGCTGTGGCTGAGATCATCCAGGAGGACCACCAAGGACTGTTATGTCAAACTCGGGGCACAGTCTGCTTGCTGGGTCTTGGCTCTGGAAAGCAGGGTATCTCCTAATATCACGGCCCTATATGGCCCTCACATAAAGAACTTTACACCCATGGCGGCAGCCCCGTGGGATGCTTCTATTAGGCTCATTTTACAGCTGTTGCCCAAAGTTGTCTGGACTCCGGGGTCAGCGCCCCGGTCACTAGGGGAGCTAGCCGCCCCTGCAGACTGGCATTCTGTCCGACACTGAAGCCGTGCTGGCTGGCTTCGCTTAGTCTCTGTTTAAAAGGAAGGCGTTCATGGAAATGACCGGTGTCCATAACAAAAACCATCAGTAAAAAAAAAATACAAGTTTTAACGGAGGCAGTTGTATCTCTAAGGTATCTGGGACCCGAAGCCTCCTCCCTCTGAGCACGTACATCATCCCTGGCAAGGCCCAGGAGTCCCGGTACATTCGGTGTAACCCAACACAATGCCTTCGCCTGTGCCCAGAATCCCTCATAAAGGCAGCAGGGTACGAAATGCGCATCTCACAAGCGCGCGCGCACACACACACACACACACACACACACACACACACACACACACACAC